>VTPC01085350.1:0-16006 GCA_011009095.1 Ignelater luminosus | reverse complement strand
TTTTAAAGGGTATAGAATTTTCAATCTTTTACATCAAAGAAAATTAAAATCGACCGAGCCGTTCCTAAACTAGAAACAGAAATGTATTGATTGAATTAAATACATTTCTGTTTCTAGTTCACGAACGACTGAGTTGACTTTAATTTTCTTTGATGTAGAAGATTGAGAATCTTATGCCCTTTAAAATGATATATCACAAATGGGGTAGTGACATTTAAAGTTTTGGGGGGAGGGTGGAAGCATTGATGTATAGCTAAAAAAAATAGTGATGAACGCTGATAGTGATATTACACATTTATTATATAAAATCATTAGATTTTTAAAAGAATGTTTAATACTTATTGGTAAGTAGGGAAACGATCCAATATACCACTAGGTGGAAGTCTCTCGACTGATTACAATAGGTTATTAAATGTCCTCCTCCGAGACAAAATTGACGTGTTTTTTGCGATTTTTGATAATTTTGCTAATTAAAGAGTTATTCAATGTGGGAAGTTTTCAAATGAAAGACCTGTATAATTCTTTTTGAATTGTCATGAAACGTATTGATTGGTTTTCTATTACTTTGGTTTTTGTGTATTATTAACGAAGAATAGTAAGTCTGCTCCGGGCTTGTATTTTCTCCCGAGATCAAGAAAACACTGGCGCTTAACCGAATTCGGTATATTTGTTGTTTTGTATTTTTTAAATTTAATCAGTAGAGTTGTGTTGCAGACTTGCTATTTACTATCTTACCTGTATATCCCAATCTAAATCTAGAATCCCCACGATTAAAGCGAGGTAAGTTCTCTAAAGCCGGATTAAAACAAGCAATATGCATTAGTTTTGTACTGTTCTTCTCAGTAATTTTTTAGCTTGTTACAAAACTTACAGTTTAATAATACAGCTAGTTTACTGCATCTTTGTTAAGGTGTAAAAGAGTCAATTGTTACTACAACAGCACTAATATAAAATCAAAGTTAACTGTGTCAAACACTTGAATTGAAATGGTTTTCACAAGCGAATAAAATCTCAGGGGTTACAAAAGGCTTATTTACAACTGTTAACAATTTCCTACATAGATCCTCCTCTTCGGATAGAGAAACAAATACTTTTTTTTTACTGTTTTATTTAGGCAATGCAATCAATACGCCAGAATTGTGACATCAAGGTGATTGAGTTACAGTGTAGTTCTCCAAAACAAGGGGAAAATGGAAGAATTTAAAATTATATGTTTCTACTTCAATTGTTTTTAAATACTACATACGAGGTATGTGAGAAAAGTAATGAGACTGATTTCATACTAACCAAAGTTTTTATTTTTTTCAAACAACAATGTTATCCCCTTCAAAGTAGTTCCCTTGGGCAGCTATACACCGGCGGAGTCGTTGTTCCCACTCTTGGTAGCAGCGCTGGAAGTCTTCAACTGGTATGGCTTTTAACTGGTCGGTCACAGTCTTTTGAATGTTCTCCAGAGTTCCAAAATGACGTCCTTTTAGGACATGTTTTAATTTCGGGAAAAGGAAAAAGTCACAAGGACTCAAATCAGGTGAATAGGGGGATGAGGAACAACAGTAATGAGTTTTGAGGTCAAAAATTCACTGATGGAAATTGCTGTGACACGGAGCATTGTCATGATGTCTGTCAAAATTTGATGCACGGTGAAAGTGTTTAAATTTAACTGTTCACTCATCATCCTTATTGTTAAACGACGGTCTGATCTCACAAGAGCCCTCACACGTTCAACGTTTTCGTCAGTGTTTGAAGTTGAAGGTCTCCCTGAGCGAGGTTCATCTTCAGCGTGTTCTCGGCCGTCCAAAAATGATTTGTGCCAGCGGAAAACTTGTGCTCTTGATAAGCACTGTTCCCCACAGACCTGTTTCAACTTTTCAAAAGTCACACTCGCGGATTCACCAAGTTTAACACAAAACTTTATTGCACAACGTTGCTCTAAATTCCGATGCTCCATTTCTGTAACACACAACAAAAACACAACTTCACTGATAGCGCTGTCAAAAATAATGTGTTAGCTGTACAGAGTTGTAACTCGGACTGAGGAAGTGGAAGCGATAAACAAACTGGTTTAGCACAGGCCGGTAGACACAACGTTGCCAGAACTCCCGCAGTGTTGCTAGTCTCATTACTTTTCTCACACACCTCGTATATTGTTCACTAGAAAATCCGAAAAAAATAGGACATGCGCAACTGAACATTCGTTATTTGAAGTTTTACAAAGTTGGTGAAATGGTAAAAAGGTCATTATAAAAAATATGTAAAAAGCATTATTTAATTTAATTAAATAACAAATAGAATTGTAGAAATGAAAATTGAAAACTCCATATAGATATGCACAAAAATGGGCGACAACATCAAAAATACCAAAAATACAAATTCTAAAATCCATATACGTGACTATAATAATATAATTAACTTGTCTCGATTACAAGGAATTTATTTAAAAATTCAAGTTTTTAGAGGAAAGGTGTAAACATACTTATTTGCACGAATGTTAAAAACACTTTAAGGTTGGTGATTATATATTTCTTCACCTACTAAAATATGACAGTTACATTGACTTTAGGTGCAAACATTATTTGGGGTAACGTATTTGTAGTAATGTGATTGCTTTTGTAGCTTTCGTGATATCTCCTATTATGAAAAAACAGTCGCCTAAATACGAAGGCGTGCCATAAAAGTTATAATGTCTAGACAAAAAATTTGCATCGAAAATAACACACTTTTCTTTAATACCTTTATAATAATATGTAGTAAGAGTATTTGTAACTTATATTTATTTACGACTGCCATATGAATTTGGAATTCAAATCTCCCTGATAGTGAAAGTTCAAACAAAAACCAAAACCAAATATAATGTAAATTAGCTTTTTGAACACGCACAGACGTTTCGTGCTTGTAACTGCATGTCTAATTTTCTAATTTTTCCTTTCCTTCTGGTTTTAATACAATATTAATCAGGTAAACGAAAAAAATTCTTAAATCTTCCAGATTTATTTTTGTAGTCATTAGATGATTAAGTATTAAATCACTTTAAAAGCTTTTGTTTTGTGAAAACACCAAGTAGCTGTTAATCACTTATTTAACCCTTCAATAAATATTGTAATTTTCAGGCTTCCCAGTTTACAAAACTTATTCTATACCTACAAAAGCTAGGTAATAAAAGTGTTTAATGTGGTGTATTCATAATGGATCTATTTAACATAAAGCTTTACAAAAGGTTAGCACGATAAAGCACCTGAGGTTTATGACGCTGCTCTAAGGACATACACGATTTTCCATTAAGCATGTGAATAAGCTACACGAATTTATTTCTAAAGCTTATAGTATCTTTGTAGATGGTAAATTAAAACTTTAATATTTTATACAACAATTACCAAGTGCATAAACGGCTCATATAAAATTACAAAAAGATACCTATCTCGAAACTGTACTTTATGAATGCCTTATTAGTTGCACTCATGTTGCATAAAAGTTACTTATGAGCACAGTTGCACATCCTCGCCTCGTTTGAAATTGCTAGAAGATTGAAATGTATTATTTTCGATTTCACAGTTAACAAATCAATAAAAAGTATGTTAGTTTATCTTCATTAATAGTGACTGATTTGATGGAAAAAAACTGGACAAGCTATCAAACAGACTGGCGTTTAATTTAAAAAAATGTCATTTTCTAGTGCTTTCTTTTTATCGAACCCTCATCAATCTTATCAACCACTAAAGAACTTTTGATTAAACGAATGTGGTTAATGAATGCCTCGCTTACTTAGTGTGTAAATTTATTCTGATTTTTGTTTAAATTAGGACTTAGGGTAATTTGTTTAATCGCTTTTAAAGTAGGGATTCTGAATTTAATATACGATACTAGCTCTAATAACTTCTTCTTGTTGTTTTTATGTATAAAACTTCTACCTATACTTTATAGTTTGAAAGTTTTTTAATATTTTATACCTTTTATGCCTAAAAGCAGTTTGATCATCTAATTTCAAATTGATATATCATTTTTGTTAATTCACTAATTTAAAATCAATATAGATAATAACTAAGAAACAAAGATTGATTCTTTTAAGTCGTCTTCATAAAAGCATTTAATGTAACAGGTAACTATATTTTTCGGATAAAAAAATTTTAGAAATGCTAGAAAAAGTGAAACATGCAACAGATGATGTTATACCATTACTTCACTTCAAAACAAGTAGCCAACAACTCGACTGCTGAAAATTGATAGCATGTTTAAGAATAAGAAAAATATTGTCGCATTTGAGCACGAGCCAAAATTGATAAACATTTAGTTATACCATAGAGGAAATAAATATGGGTAGAGGAACAACGTTATGGGGATATGTGTAAAGAAGGACAAGCATGGGCGGTGCTGCCCTCTTCAACTTCTCATTATTGCGCCAGATTATTTCTAATTCAAAGAATTTATATCTTGGTATTATTGACAAACGTCTCAAACGATTAAATTGAAATTTCTGTTGTGTATATTTTTTTCGGGGACATTTCTGGCGATAAAAACTTATTCGTAAACAAAATATGTAAACACATTGTAAAAACAGGATTGAATTACATTTAGTCACTGCGGTGTTCTTTATTATTTGTAGAATAAACAACCCACAAGTTTTTGTTTTATTGTAGTATAGAGTTTAAATAGAGAATAGTTTAACAGAATTATACATTAAAGAGCAAGTTTTCATATTTATAATTCTAGAAGCGACGGATGCAAAATTGAATCTGATAACTTTTAACCTATAGGCATGTTCATATTGCTAATACTTTTATTTCATTTATGTCAATCATTATGTGATATTGCAGTATAAAAGCCGTTTTAAGAAACAACGTATTTGCTATACGGACGCAAGCATTTTTTATTTTAAAGATTATCAAATTGACGATAAATTATTAAAAGAAGCAAGATTTAAATTCACTAATGTATGATTGAGAGCGTTCTTATTTTAGTAAACAATACGTGAAATTTTAAAAGGCAATGCCATTTAATTCTCATTCTTTGCTTTCTCTGCATGTCTTGTCAAATAAATACGCTAATGTATGTTATACAGAGTGTCCGTAAAATGTTGGTATATCAAGGGTGATTCATAATAAATTAAGACGCGAAGTTAATTGGCTTAAGAGCAGAGTAAATTGAAATAATTGAAAATCTTTCCTGTTACGTCAGGAGTGTGACTCATCTATTCTATAATTCTCAAGTTTGAAAGAAACAAATGAGAAAAATTTAAAAGTTTATCTGGATTGGTTCAAAATTTCATTAGATCGATGCTTCTGTAGTAAAGGAGACATAGTAGCACACTTCAAAAGACCAAGACTATTTACAAAGTGTTAAGAAACATTACGGAGACCACAGAAAAAGATATTGTTAGAGATAATATATTGAAAATTGAAAGATATCTAACAATTCTTTCACAATCCACATACAAAAATCTGCCACAGAATATAGCGGTATTACATGAATTAAATTTTTCGATAGAGGAAAGTCTTTGTAGCCACCAAGCAACGCCATTTTCTTCTAAAAATTGCAAAAATCTCGATAACAAAACACATTTTTAGTGTCGATTTCAGTAATACTCCTGTAGATTTGGGGAATTACGCAGTAAAGCTACTAAAACTATTGTGCATGAGCAAGTCAGTAGGTTCTTTAAAAGAGTGGTAGTGATTACAGCAAGGAACACTTGTTTTCAATGGTCAAGCCAGGTAACTTTATGACGATTGAAAAGACAAAATCAAAATCATTATGGCCAATAGGTTTAGGTCTTTTTGACCTATTGAAATTTGATAAACAGGTAACCAGAACGCCCCACGCGATCAACGGATAGTATAGGATGAGTTTGATAGCAAACTTGCTATAAAACTCCTATGATACTATGTTAGGGACGGTCTTAGAGAATTGTGGAGGGATTTGCAAATCGGTTCCGTCGTCTAACCGTTGCTGCTGTTGCAAAAGCAATCACGATAAGCGCGCCCACTTATACTACGAGTGCACCGTTGCAATTGATAATTCAAAGAACGTAATGCTTTTTGATTCTTGTTGTTCTATTTCTATTGTCTAACTAAAAACAAAACAACAAGGATAATTGTCACCTCGTCCCAAAAGGGTAAAGATTCAGCTGTAATACCAAATTTGAACAAAATCGCATCAGTAGTTTTTGAATCATAGCACAATAAAAATAAAAATCTTAACTTTAAAGACCTCTAACTTCTTTAAAAAGGATCCGCAAAATTCATATATTGTATCCCTCTCTTTAAAAAGGAGTTTTGCTGAGATCAATCGAGATTGGTTCTCTAAAAAAAATTATTTAGCAGCGCTGTCGGTGAAGGGTTCCTGGACGATCAGCCGCGAACGTCAATTTCTGTAATGACAAAGACAATACTTTTAAATTCTTTTCTTGATGTCGGCAGCGGGTAAGTCTTGTCCCAGAAAACTCAAGAGCTTTGTAAAGTTTGAAATAATCAATTAAATTAGCTACTACTTCTTCAATATTAAAAATGTTTTTGTCGCCATGTTCTGGCAATTCTTCCTGCCTCGAGCATTTTAAGATGACGCGGAAAAACGGGAATGTTTTAGGCATGTAGCTGGAAATTGTAGAACTAATTAAGGGAATGTAGCAGTGTTAGGGAAATGTTGGCAATATTTTAGGAAATATAGGCAATGACTCCAGAATTGTCGAGGTTGTAAAGAGAGTACTTGAGAAATGTTTCTGTATATGGTAGTAAGTGTACAAAATCTAAGAAGTATAAAGTCCTTTGTGTATACCGTACATTTAACGATGACGCTTCTACTTTCATACTTTAATGGTTTTTAAATGAACGCTTTGCAAAATACTTCCTTATCCATTCAAGAATCGATCTCGTTGACCTTCTGGAACATTTTCTATACGTTTTGAAACTTCACAACTGTTGAGCTTATAGCAAATTTCATTTTTGTGACTTTCTTTATTCCTTATAAGTCGTGGTCTATATTATAAAGTGTTTCGTATTGGACTGTACTCGGTGAAGCATCCCCTATCATCTATCAACGAAAACAACAACTCCGTCATTTCTAAAGTTCTTTTCTTTCGAAAAAATCTGAAACAAAATCGCTAGTATGTAAAAATTCAGAAGTCTTTTTTTTGTTTTTTTTTACCTCTTAACCTGTCCGATTTCAATGAATTTCTAGACTCGTTAACTCGTTTAACTCTTTAACTCTTTTCATCGCAGTTTTAAAAATACCGAAAATCACTCTCCCTGCGGACTAGATCCGGACAAAAGACCATCGGTTTAAACTCATAGAGAACATGTCAGCTTGCAGCTGTCAGTTAGCTGCAGATATTCCCAACATATTTTTAAAATTTGGTTAATTCAGTTTTGTTCTTAAAAGTATGGAGTGCTCAAATGAAAATTCGCAGCACGAAACTATTGCCAAATTTTATGATAGTCATAGGAACAAAAAAGTCCTATACTGTTAGATATTTTGTCGCAATGAAAATTCCAAAAGGCACACTTTATGGTATTTGTATACGAGCTCAAAAAGTTTATGGCGCAAAAGAATTGCAAGGATCTGGAAACCTTCCATAATAATGTTTCCAAAAGAAAAGGAAGCTCTTGTAAAGGCAAACTTTGGCAAATATACAAAATTGCACCGAAATTATGTCTGCAATATCTCAAGAAAGCAAGGCGTGTCTTTGGTTGCTAGAAAATAAGCTTTTAAAACAACATTTTACTGAAGTTAACGAAGACTAATTCTAACTTCCAAGAACATTGGTGATATTTTTCTGGCAGGTTTTCGAGATCTCTTTACTCTTTTCTGTATCAGTTCGTATACAAATACCATAAACTGTGCTTCTTGGAATTTACATTGCAAAAAAGTATCTAGAGGTATTTTTTGTTCTTATGAGTATAATAATTGATAAAATTTGGCAGCACTGATTTTCATTTAGACTCCTCACCTACTTATTAAAAGCAAAACTGAATTAACCAAATTTTAAAACTATGTTGGGAATATTTTCAACTAAGTGGCAGTTTAATCTGTAAATTGCAAATTGGGGATTTTAAACCAACTGTATAATCAGATGCAGCAGTAAATGATAAATTATCAGTTTTTTATAATATAGTTTTGTTTAACAGTGATATTCTCCACCATATTAAATTCAATAATAACTCAGAACTCTATAGATAAAATGAAAGTTATTAATAAGATAGCCTAGGTTTGTAAAAAACCTTTCTATTTCGCCTTTGTTCAAAAATTGTTTCAAACAAATGAACAACGAGTGCTCCAAATACATATTATACTTCTTAGATCGCAGCAAGATAAGTTACAGGGACTTGAACATCCAATCTAGTTCTGTTCCAGAAATTTCCCTAACTTGTACTGCCATAGTTCTCAAGATGTTTCTAGTTAGACAACGATCAATATGACTGTCAATTAGTTGGTGAGCTAAAATGTTCAAGCTCTTTCTTCTTGTAATGCTGACTGCAAAGTTTTGGTTGGAGTATTATAACCAAGAAGTTTATGCATCACATAATTCATCAACAGAGTCGAAACCTCTTCTGTTTCTCTATCTGTTATGTCCTCAGGGTGCATGGCATTCTTACTATAACAAATCATACTCGATTGAACAGAGGGACCTAATGGATTAGAAAAGACAATCAGTTTGAAGTTGGTTGTATAGTAGCTTCATGTTGGTAAAACAGTTATCTAACGTAAAGTTTCTACAAATTCCTTGAATCGATTGACCTTTGAACTACGATATTTGGTGAACTTTACTTACAGCAAATGAACTGTCGGGTTGTTGACCAACATACACCGCTATGTCACATGTATAAAAAAGTTCATAGCATGCAACAAAGAAATTTATTTTTAATATTTCGTTGTCTTGGAGGTGAATGTGAGTACTCCACAGGCAGTTAGTTTTAAGTAAATGTCATTTGAAATATTCCTGTTTGTAAGAATTTCAGTCTTTTTAAGTTTTGGATTAAATTTTATAACAAATGGTTTAAACTTCTTGAATCACATCACAAATACATCAAAATGAAAACTTATGTTTAAAATAATAGTAGTAGGGATAATTGGTATAAGAAACAAGATTTAATCTTCATCAGAACTTTCAGAGGGTTCATTGTCTAGCGTAGATCTAAGTTTTTCATAAAAAGTATGATAAGTTGTTGGACGAGCACAGTTTGAGTAACGTTTCCAACTTTGTTTTCTCAGTTGGTATTAGTTCGGTGTATAATGCAAGAATCCCGTCTGTTATCGGTGATGTTTCTTGTCTAGTTCTAACCTTTTTGATACTTAGAGATCTCAGGATACAATTGAACGAGAAAAACTGTCTACCATCATATTTGACCATACATCTGACAATCAATGTCTTTTTAAGCTTCAAGAATTATTTTGAAGCAGATGAAAGCCACTGTGTACACAAATAAATGTAACTTTATCTTTAATGAAAAGTCAGACACTGATTTCATTGAAACTTTTATTCGTGAAATACGTAAAGTAAAAACATAAATAAGGGCTTACAGTATCAAATCAAATGCCTACATGAACATTGTGTACGGTGGTGACGCACTGAATTTTTCTTGAAAAAGCTTATTTATCATTTATCAATTGCACCTCTTAAAAAAGCAAGCATATAAACTACACCTACTTTTTTAGTATTTCTCTCCGCTACGTCATATAAATCAAAATAATAACTAAGAATTACGTAATAAGTAATAATCTTCACTAACAAATAGAAAACTCTTTAAAGTAAAATTCGTTTGATTAACTTTCTACAAAGGATGTAAACGCGTTAAAAGTGATTTGCTACTTTTTGTAAATAAATAAAGGAGTAGTAAAGTATCTTCTAAAGAAATGTGATTTATTTTTAGAATAGATGAGGCTTTTCCCGGGGTATTGCTTCTTTATTTAAGAAGGATATAGCTCTTTTATTATGGAAATTTTTCTCTATACCTATACACCTATACGTGTAGCTTCCTTTGCTGTAAAAAGATTTTTCAGTAAATTGCTACATGTTTGCTGAAGTGGTTCATTATTTTCTTTTAAGAGGCATTTCTTTCATAATTTGTTTTTCTTAAGGACCTTCAGTATTAAAAAATGTAAAATAAATTTCGTCTATTTTTTGTTTTGTTTTTTTTGCACTTATAGAAGTCTGGATCGAGACTAGTGAGAATATGGAAGTAGTCTTTCATTTTCTATTATGCTTGATTTTTTACAGAATATTACCTACAGTACTATTTGTGTCTTGAATCAGAATAATTCTAGGAGGAATAACGTATGCCCTCTTTATAATCAATGATATCACAATATAACTCTAAATTTCATAACAAAACTGTACCAAACATTTTAATGAACATATCTTGTAGCATTATTATGTTACTGATTAAAGTATCTAGTTATTAGAAGGGTTCGTTTATGCAAAGTAATATACATTACCTAGTCTCCTTGTGCTACACTTCTACTTAAAAGATAATTTGCTCTTGTAACATAATGAGCTTTTTAAAACAACTGGAAGTATTTCCCTACATCAATTGGGATTGTTCTTATCCGCTTCTTAGCTCATTGTAAATGTAAGCAAGGTATTGATAATTCTAATAATACAGTTGGGAAACTATTCAGTTCTCAACATGTGAGAAATTTGCCACAGCACGTGGCTGTCAAAATTGGACAAATTGTACTCATGAATAATAATAATCATAACAATAGAGCACCATTTATTACATTGAAAAATTAAAATACAGTAAAATTCTATTGAAATAAACATTAAATTCTATCGCATAGACTCCTGATAAAATCTAGCCAAAACCTACTCTATTTAACCAGAGACCATGTGCAAATTAAAAAAGAAAATAGATATAAAATACAATTAAATAAGAGAAGTAACTATTTCAAGTAGGCAGACAATGAAAATAAGTACAATTTATTGTATTTGTAACAAATGCGTGTTCAAAAAAGGTTTGAATTTTATGATGTTAAAGACATTGATCTCGCAAGAAATAGAATTATAAAGCTGAACTGTATTGTATGTAAAACTACGAAACGGGAATAATGTATGACGCGGCATTGTAAGTATGCTATTATGCCGAGTATTTACGGAGTGCACGTGTGACTATGTAGCCCAGCAAACACAATTATATCGTAGCGATATCAGTGCGAGTTTATCTGTGTACGAACTTGTTTAATGTTACATAGCATACTGCAGTACATGGCGATTACGTACCGATTGTTACATGCCGACGACATCCATCATGCTTCAGACTAGGTATATGCTTGTTGGTACATCGTCATACTTTTACGTGAATACATCGCTCTAATGTCTACGTTTCGATGTACCTGTTTCGTTTAATTTTAAAAGACTATGTAATATGCTAAATTACGTATTCGTTACGTCTAAATTGTTACATTGTTAACATCTAATAAAGAGTATGCCCCATTAATTAATTAAAGTCTGGTCTTTCTACCTCCTTGTAAATTTATCGTTCACGCAACCCAAAACATTTTTCCAAGCTTCCGACCAATTTATTCTAGTCTGTAGAGGTTGCAGGAAGACCAAAATAAATTAGTCAAAAGTTAATACAACGTATTGACCTTGCCCAAGTAAGAAAAGTCTCAAGTTACCTGACCGATAAATTTATAAGGAGGTGGAAAGACTAGGCCTTAATCTAGGTGGTGCAAAAATTTCAAAATCTCTTAAATCATTCAAATTTGTTATCAAATAGACCTGTAGTTTAGGAATACTGCCATTCCGTTTTTAAACAAAAGTAAAAATTTGGAATTAAAGTTAAGAAAAGATCAAGGACATGCATTGCAAAACGAATAGCCTAGTAATATAACTAATTTGAATGATATTACACAGTACTTTATTTTTGAAGGAAAATGTATTAAAAGTAATACTTGAAATAAAAGTTTTATTAAATTTATTTAAAAAAGAAACAATAAAAAACAAGTCCAAAGTACATAAATTCGTTTTTGTCTTCTCGTCTCTTTTTAATCTCTGTGCAGCATGGCGTAGTCCCTCGGAACAACATTGTTCAATTTATGAAAAACAAAACAATTTATATATGCGAGCTATAAATATTACGATAAAAAGAATATCTTTGTCCGATATTCATCGTCTTGGTTCCAGCCATTTGGAGATTCCCACGTTGACGCAATCACGAATAACCACGAATAACAGCAAATTCGTTGGTCAGAACATTTTTTTAAATTCTGTAGATCTTGCCTTGAGACTCAACTCCACCGATCTTACATAAAAAGAGTTTCTAGAAAAAAAAGAAAACGAATGAACAAAAATAATTATGTGTAACAAACAAATCTGCATGTTCTTTATTTAATTTTCTAATTCTCCAAAACTTTCTTTTGTATCTATTGGCAGCATTTGCTCTACCTCTGATCTTTGATTGATTGATTAATCGTAATATCAGAATTTACAGTTTTAGTATTGCTAAAACTACTTGTGTTGCTATTATTGTCATTGATGCGATTATTTCTTTTATAGTAGTAATGTTTTCAATTTTGCCAAGGATTTTATTATGGTTGTCATTTTTATTATTGAATAATTGTAATTTATGTTTCGCTTTTGTAATATGTTTGCTCTGCCCTAATTTACATTACTTTAGTCTAGTTGATAAAGTACTAAAAGGTTTTTACTTTATTCTTTTAGACATTTTGCTTACGGTAAATTGTTATCCTTAAAAATTCAATAATCAGTACAAATACTACATATTACTAATTTAAACTTACCTATTAACGATACTAAACCAGACAAATTTGCACAAAACCTGCGGAACACTATGGAATGAATTTACTCGAACCGAACGAAGGCAGGGAACCAAATCAGTGGTGTTCTTTGAAGAATTTAATGTTTAGATGCAAACGGGCTAAATACTTTTATTACATTCTTAGAAAGGACCATGTCCCTCTCTTTCGCATTTGTAAAGTAAACAAAACTTTCCTAAAAACGTCTAAGAAGGAAGTCATGAATTTTATTTGAAACCCATTTTACACTGACAGGTGAATCAGGCAAACTTTAAAAAAACGGAACATTATTCACTATTATTTTTTTCATACCTGCCTTTAAATAAAGAAATATTGATTTTTACCGCTTTAATGCTTGTTCATAGGTCGTCTAATATATGTAGTAAAGTTTCACTTCAGAATCAGTACAGTATATATAAATTTATTATTATTTATCATCTTGGAATGGTTCCTACCTGGTCACAATCTGTAAAAGATCCACTTCACTGTGTGATTTTTATATAGAAAATACTATAGTTACATAAATATTCCTGTGGTTTTTGGCCATACAGCAAAATCAAGTAAAATTTTAAAGATCGAAATTACCCAAAAAATTATGGAAATAAGAAGTTATTTTTATGTTAATTTTGTTTATCACTTTATATTTTAAGACTTAATTTATGTTATAATTCAACACTATTTTAATATCATCTACATTATTTTATGCCTTAAACATGTAGGAAAAAGCATAAGAGATTTAATTGCAAAAATTAAAAATGACTTTACATTAGTATTTTTGTCAGTGAGTATTCCTGAAGAAAAGAGCTTTAAAAAGTCTGGATTGTGGTTGCTGTGGAATTTTAGTCATGTCTGAGATTATATTCTACAATAAATTTTGACAGATGTCAGTATAATTTCCTTATGAAATTATAACCTTATAAGAAACGTCATTATGAAAAAATTGAATGTAGATTTAAAAAATATAATTATTTCAGACATGTATAAGAAGATTATTTACCAAGAATTAGCGCATACCAGATGTGATTGCAATTACGGCTTTGCAATGTCATAGCATTGTCGTCTACCTGATGTATTCGAAATTACGCGCTGTCGACGTAGTTTGAGTAATCCTTTGCGATGTCGTAGTCTTGACGTCCCAGCTACACTTTATACCTGATATCTACCTGATGTGATTGAAATTACGCGCTTGCGATGTAACTTGAGTACTCTTTTGCGATGTCATAGTATTGACATACCAGCTACATCGATAAGATGTAATCGAGAAATGTAGTGCTCGTTCTTTCGTTGGTATGTACCTGTACCTGGTATGTTTACTGGGAGGTACCAATTCAAAACAAAGAAATATGTGTAAAATTCAAAATTCCAACGATTTTTCATTTTCGACAAACCGAGCTCAGTAATTTTATAGAAAATATGATCGTAACGACGTACGCAAAAAAATAAACGACAAAATCAATTGTGCATCTTGAGAAGGACCGTAAATAAAGCTACAATAATTAATATATGATAAAACTATTCAGATAGCGCTTTACGCAGGTTAAACTTTATAATATCTGTTAGCAATATGAGAGAGGAATAAGTCTTCTAAAGTAATTTACAAACATGCTGTTTAAATCGTAATTTCGTATCCAAAATAAAACCTAAACACGACTTTTAGATCTAAGTATCATTTGCGTAAGCTTGGATTTTTCAATGTTTTAAAGGTTCTTAAATATCAGCTATGTAGATAATAAACAGGAGAGGGCCTAAGATAGAACCTTGTGGCCCCTTGGATGAGATATTAAAGAAATTTGAAAACTGATTGTTATTTCTAATCATTAAACTTCTATCAGACAAATAAGATTTTATTAAATAGGCAACGACATCATCAAGACCATGATACTTCAGTTCAGCAACCGTAATATCATGGCTGATAGTGTCAAATGTTTTTGAAAAGTCGAGTAATATCAAGGCCGTAATCATGTGTTTGTCAAACGCGGTGACAATACCATTCGTGACAGATGCTAGAGAATTGGCAGTACTAAATTCCCTTCTGAAAAGGATTCGAAAAAGATGTCGGATTAGCAATCTTTGCAAGAGATAGACCCACAGCATCTTTCGAGAGAAATGAAAAGTAACTAGATTCAATGCAACAGTTGATAATGTGAGTAATATTATTGATCAATAAAGAGACTGTCATATTTTAGCATCGCGAGGGAAATGTTATCAGAATCTATCGCATTACATTCTAAGCTATGCAGAATTTTATAGACTTTATCTATTGTAGTAAGCGACAATCGTTAGTAGTAGCTTGTACGAATAAACTGAAACAGTTATTAATAGAATTAGGATTACCTAAGTCAAGAGGTATATCATGACTTCGCAAATTGTATATTCAGATCGGTTAAAGCTGACCGTAATCGGTATCTTTTGAAAGCATATCAAGATATGCTCTTTTCTTGCGGCGAATGGTAAAATTCTGCAGTGCTTTGTAGGATTCCAGTCCGACTGAGATTTAGTCGTTTCATATTTCCTCAAATCATTTTCACGCTCCCTTATAATTGCCTGTAAATTATTAGTCAGCCAAGCTGCTATAGGTGTAGTAACCTTTACCACCTTGGTTGGAGCAGGAACATCAAAAGCAGATCACATAAAGGCTACGAGAATGGAAATTTTGTTATTGATATTATTTTCACTAATTAGATTATACCACGGAAGCGATTGCAAATTAGCTAAGAATAGATCACGACTGAACGTTCGAAAACATCTCACCTGTATAATCTTAGGTTTGAGTTTGTTCAAAGTAATCTTAGCAACAAATTGCTGTATGATCTGATATATTTTCGGCATTAATTGTACCGAAACAATCAGTACGTGTACTGATTACGAATACAAGGAATTATACTCTGCAGTGTAAAGCACATGCAATCAGGAATTATATGAAATCAGTTGATTACTTTAGATACGCGTAAATCAATAATTTTGTGAGTATGAGTACAGTAATCATAATATGGAGAATCAGTATGTATCTCTATGATTACGAATACGTAATGTAACAAAATTCACTTTCGTGCGTACTGTAGTCTAGACGTAGTCCTGTGAAAAGACCGGATATGTTATCGTTCTGACAAACTTTTACTCAATTACATTCATATTGGAATATCTTTGTATTTGACTACATTTATACCCAAGGTTTCCAAGCCAATTTTTAATCGAATACATCGTACTCATAAATACCTAGTACATTTCTACTCAATTACTTACTTTCTGTACTCAGTACTCATGT
>VTPC01085347.1:9885-25823 GCA_011009095.1 Ignelater luminosus | reverse complement strand
AATGGATAATTTGCTTACTACATGCAAATGAGCTTAACTTCAGGCACTTATTTCAACAACTCGATGGAAAAACTACGGGCCCTAAAAGATTTTTTGGAAGTCGATACGCAGCCACATATACATAGACGAAAATATGAGCTAAGAGGTGCGTTTTTTACTTTTAGTTACTTTATATTTAAATCGTAGAACTTTGGAGGCCGACTCAAACAGATCTGGACTTTCTGTTCACAAATTGTTACAAAGATTAATCGAAAGCGTTACAGTCTAGTTGGGCATTGGACAATCTAATCAAAAGAAAATGGACACAGAAAGATTGGTGCTGTTGATTTCGTATAAACGTGGCAACTGAGATCTCATCGTCAATATTATACATAAATAAATCTTCAATCATAAGAATGTCAGACTAACTGGTGGGTATAAAGAGATACATTCTCATTTTAATACTGATCTTCCTTAGTGTTCCTTTAGCTCGATTGTTTTTTGTGGGTTAAATACGTTTCTCAATTTTTATTTTTACGTAAAGGTTTCTCTTCAGAATCCACATTCGTGTAATCTAATTTCTTCTAGTAAATTAATTTTTGGTTCCTTAGTGTTTTTTTTTTATCTAGAAAATTATATTTTAAAGTAGTCCCTCTGGCATTTTCTCCAATGTCTTCCCTGTTTCCTTTCCGAATAATAGAGCGCCGATAATTTTCTTCTGACATCGATATTGCTCGCGTACATAATCAACAATATCAACATTAAGATTTTAATGGTTATAAGATAGCATCTGCTTTATTTTACTCTAATCTTCATTAACATTATCCTTGATAGCATACTATGCCGCACACTCAAGCAACAACTAAAGGATCGTTAGACGGGCGTTTCATATAAAACCCTGCGGTGCTGTATACAAAACGCGTACATATTCCCTCAAATATGCATATAAATGTCTCCTCTTCTTGACATCGAACCACTTAGCTCACACCACACATCATTTCTTTTCCTGTTTATTGCTCCTTCGTAATGAGAAACTGCTTCTGTCTAGCACAGAAACGCATTTTGAAATTTAAAACTGAGATGCCTTTTGAGGCGCATGTAATTTTGCGGCTGGTTGCACTCACTTCGCACTTGAGCCGTAAATATTAATGAAAGGCGGTCATGGGTGGGTTGTTTTTCGAATGGCATATATTTCAGTAAATGCTTTGGTATAAATTAAATGTTAAAAGTACTGCAGGATGTTTTAACGAATATGTATTTAAGCTCGCTTTTTCTTTTGTGTTCGTTATTATTCCGTAAAAGAAATTTAAAGCTTAAAACTTACAACAGCTATTACCAAGAAATTTCTATTTATTTAGCAAGTTAAAATACCAGTTGGTGATAATTAGAAAGAAACGCCTAAATAAAGTTTAATATGATTCAGTATTACTGCGAGAGTGAAACTACTAATGCTTTAATGTTTAATCCAGAAACGGACTTCAAGAGGCCATTTTGAAGATCTGATTTTCATTAAGAATGTATTCCAGTTTCGTGTCAGATTTTATTAAAATGCTCATAACTTCTTTATTTGTGGACGAATTTTAATCAATTTCATGTCAATTAAAGCTACTTCTCTGTAGTATATTGTCACCCTTGAAAACGCACAAAACAAAATATAAAACTCCCTTTAAATGGTCTCTAAAATTTGCTTTCTGTTACTTTCTCTTCTGGAAGTGAATTCATTGTAAATTCCAAACCTCAACTGTCACCTTGCTAAAATTTTAAACATAGGTAGAGTATGACACAGCCTTATTATACAGGGTGATTCTGAAATAAAGGGTATCCTCTTAAAGGTGGATAGCGGTGTGATAGTACATACATTTGCGATAAAAAACGGTAGGTAAAAATTGCATAGTTTCCGAGAAAAAGACTTTTGAAATTTAATCGCTAAGCCAAACCGGTCCTGCTCTCATACTTTTACTTAAGTAAAAATCGATAGGGGTTGACCGACCCTCCTTGTCATTGGCAGGTAGCTATTTACATATGTAAGGGTCGGAACATGTTGTCACAATCAGTCGGTCTTTGACTTTCCTGAGAGTGACAAGGTGTGAAAAAATTTAAAGTGAGCGAGATGTTTTCTACTCAAGAGTTGGCAGACATAACTTTAATGTATGGAGAATGTCATTATAATGTAGAAGCGACAAAACCACTGTACGCGGATCGTTTTCCACAACGCCAAATACAATACTGCAAACGATACAACGACTTCGTGATACAGGTAGCACCGTCGCAACATATGAAGGCCGTGGACAAGAACGAGCACCACACTTTCTTCAAGCGGAAGAAGATGTATTAGATATGATTAATGAAGATCCTACAATAAGTACCCGCGGTATCGCACGCGACGTGAACGTTTCCCAAGCAACAGCGCATCGGATATTAAAGTCGTACTTATTACATCCCTATCACGTACAACGGGTTCAGCATTTCACTGAAAATGACTGCACCGAAACGAACATTTTGTGAGTGGTTTCAACAAAAAACAATGCAACAACAGGAATTTGTAGAGAAAGTACTGTTTACGGATGAGTGTTGTTTTACGCGAGACGGTATCTTAAATTTTCATAACGTACATTATTGGAATGACGCTAATCCTCACCTGATTAGGGAAAATAAATTTCAATGGCGGTTTTCTATTAATGTGTGGTGTGGCATTTTAGGAGACGCATTGTTTGGACCATTTATTTTACCACAGCGGTTAAACGGAGATACGTATCTGGAATTTCTAGAAAACAGGTTGCCAGATATGTTGGATGATACACCTTTAGAAACTCGTAGACATATTTATTACATGCATGATGGAGCCCCTTCGCATACTAGCGTACGTGTGCAGGGCTATTTGAACGAAATGTCTCCCCATCGGTAGATTGGTCGCAATGGTCCCGTACGCTTGCCTGCTCGTAGCCCTGACATAAATCCTCTGGACTACTTCTTGTGGGGTCAAATGAAGTCTGTTGTATATCGCACGGAAGTCGAAAACGCGGAAGACCTTCAACAACGCATTTTAGCAGCAGCCGTAGAAATTCGCAATACAGCTGGAATATTTACTCGTGTGCGTAACAGTTTTCACCGACGCATAGAGGCTTGTCTTCAGGTCGACGGTGGTCATTTTCAACATTTGTTGTAATATTTTGGTAAGTTGCCCGTCTTTCAAGTAATAAAGTGATAATATGAATGCGTAAACGTCGCGATACTCTGTTTAGTCTTTACAAGAAAACGAAAGAAGATTGAATTATGAATTATGGCCCTTTTTCGTGCACATTTGAATGAGATTCGCATTTCTGACATTAACAAAAGAAACTATATTTTCGCGTTAAATAGGCAGCGGTCAGCGACCTTCATTTTACTATTGAAATATGTTTTAAGAAAAAGAAATTGGAAGTACCTAGTTGTTAGGGTAAAGCCAGTGCCTTTGAAGGAAGCAGGTACCAAATATTTAATCTCCAAGAAAACGTTTTGACGAGAAACCTTTTTATAATTCTCGCTTTTTTGGATTAAGAAGTAAACATGATGGGGGGTAAAATAAAGTTGCTGTACTTGCTTGGTTGACAGACTTACTATTTACTACTTGTTCGAGATAAAAGAAGGCGATAGCTTATGTTAAAAGGAACTGCTATTTCGCCGAAAGCATGGTAAACACACCAAACCTTTCTCGCACTTTAAACGCGTATAATAGTTTTTCTGGTTTCTACAATGCCATAAATAACCAATGGACACGTTTATAACTTTTACTTTTTGATCTGTAAACGGAAAAATATTAAAATTTTACTGTTAGTGACTTTTTTCTCTAAACTTCCGAAGAACCAAAAACTTCAATAAGCATTATGCTACATAAATAAAAATTGGTTGATTTTATGGAATTGAGTTAAATACAGAAGCGATAGTTAGTAGTATCTTCCATAATGTTTTGTATTCAAATGACTAAATAATAATAAGGGATTAAAATGTTGCTTGCGAGACTGGAGTCTAATTGCTCGTGACATAAATTATGCTATTATCTTTTTACTGTCTTAATACATTTCAACAACCCTGTCTGTTAAACATATCACAATTTCTTTGATTTCCTCAACTTCGGATTTAAGAAGGGAAAGTTGAAAATGTCCAGGGGGTAGCTTATGATTACATTTATTGTTCATTGTGCTACTACACCTGCGTTAGTTCAAAGAAAATAGGCATGTCTGGCAAATTTTCATTCTTGCACTACAATGGTTTTACAACAACCGTAAATCTCCTTAACTTTCACTTTTTACTCCGAAGGCGAGAATACAAAGAACACTTTCCTTTTTCTAACCAGAGGCGGCTTCAGTATTTAATATTTCGGAAAATTGTGAATATTTTCAACTTTCACGGAGCCACTTCGTTTCTTCATTTTTTGTCTTCTTTTAACCTCACTTATCACCTATTAAAAGGATACCCTTTATTTCAGAATCACCCTGTATAAAAATGTTCAGGAAAATGTTTTTTGCTGTTTTTAAATAAAAAACAAATTACTGTTTCGGACTATCACGTCACCTGCGTTTTTTATATAAATGACTTTTCACCGTTTTTTAGCACATTTTATTAGAGAGTCAATAACTAGTTACATCTGTAAAGATTCAAATCGATAGCTCCTATCATAGGCGTTACAGAGGCGTGCAAAGCAAACATCATGAAAGTGCGAAAAATTTCATTGGATTTAATATTTCTCTATTTTTCCGTCTATCCATTATACTACATTCCAAGAATCTACTGCCAATTGAAATGGCACTTTTAACTCTCTTACAAGATGTGCTGGAGAAATGGTGGAATCCCATTTATATCAAAAACGTCGATGGCATCGTAGTCTAAAACGGTGTTTTGTTTTTTATTTAAAAACCATGTAAAACACCCTCTTCAATTGTTACATATAGCAGGACTACAATATACTTTACTTATGTTGAAAATTTCAACAAGGTGGAAATGGGGTTTGGAAGTTACAATTAACACATCTCTAGAAGAAAACATTTGGAAATGCAAAGCATAACCACAACGAACTCCTGTTTTGTTGGTTTCTTCAAATTTTGGCGGTCATTTTGACCATGTTCCCGAAAGTTATCAAAAACGAAAATCCACGTGATCTTTAGTTTTTGATGTAGAATCCAAATCTGAAGTCAAAATTTCAAAATTTGACAAAAAATGCGGACAGACAGACTTCGCAAATTCAGTAACGACTACTTCGGAGTTCGTTGAAAAGAATAGAAAGCGGATTTTAGGAGTAATTTAAAAGAGGTTATTGATGTGTTTTACCAATTATCAGTCACCTTTATCAAAGTGCGCGTAAAACATTTCTGTCTTGTCAAGTTTTACACCTGTTAAAATGTAAAGTCGTTATGGTTTTCTAATTAAACTAATTTATTTCAAAAGTAGTTTCTGTTGTGTGATTTAATTGTCTACTTCAGACAAAACAATTGACGACAAAGATTTAAATGGTTTCTTGTTTTTCACATTGTGACTATTTTTATGATTGGCAGTTTGGGACTGTTTGACGAGACCAAAGAAGACATAAATGGATATCTGTTGCGACTTAAACATCACTGAAACGTAAATGATGTGAAATCTGTTTATCGGGTTTCTGTACTACTAGCCAAAGTTGGCCCGGAGTTGGTATCACTCTTACAGGATCTTTGTTCACCAGTAGAGGTAGATGAAAAAACCTACCAGGCATTAACTGACATTCTTGTAAATTATTTTAAACCTCCAAGACTAATAATTGATGATCGGTTTTAATTTAATAATAGTTCAACAAGAGGAATCAACATCTAATTTTGTGGTTGCATTAGAACATTTAGCAAAAACATGCAACTTTGGCACATTTTTGAAAGATGCGTTGCGGGATAGATTAGTGTGTGGGACAAAATATTCTCACATTCACCAGAAGTTACGTACTGCTGAATCCGACTTTGATGCGACTTTGAAAAAGGCTTTAATGTTAGAGGAAGCTTCTAAAAATGCTACTCTATTCTCTGCTAGTGAAGCCACACTCGTGAATAAAATTCAAGCAAGCAAAACTGCATCTAAATTTAACAATTATGATAAGAATAAGTATAAAACCGTTCAATGTACAGTGTGTTTTACAATGGGACAAATCCAGCCGGTATGCCGTTATAAAAGATATAAGTGCTCACAAAAAGGGCATTTAAGGCCTCTGTGGTCGAAAAACCCTAAAAAGAACCACAATAAAAGTGATATTCTTATGGTTACGGAGGAGGTGCAAGAGTTATCACTTTATAATGTGCACCAAGTTTCACTAAACCAAGTAAATTCACCTATCCAGCTTACAGTTAGCGTTAATGGGAAAGAAGTACTGTTTGACCTGGATACAGGAAGTCAATTCAATTTGTTGTCGGAAGAGGTATATGAAGCTAGTCCACCTGGATAAAAACCTCTCTTCAGGAATGTAATATTAAACTTAAGGCTTATTGGTTCAAGGAACCATTACCGATTATGGGCAAGGCTATAGTAAATGTGGACTACAAAGGCAAGAATTCCAGTTTACCTTGCATTGTAATAAAAAATGGGGGAAAGAAATTACCGTCTCTTTTAGGTAGAGTTAGATTAAATCCATGCAGTTATTTAATAGTGATGCTGCTGGTACCATTATTATTTCCAATACAGTATCTGCTCGGACTATGGATCAGGATGTGGTCAATCTTAAAAAGAAATTTGAGTCTGTGTTTGACCTACATAGGGAGAAAATATTGGGTCATAAAGCCAAATTAGTTTTCAGAGAGGAGAACGTGACCCCAATATCTTGCAAAAGCACGTCCAGTACCCTGTGCTATTAAGGATGCAGGAGAAGAGGAATTGAAGACTCGTGAATAGTGGGGTGCTCAAACCAGTAACCAGTAGTGAATGAGCTTCGCCTGTAGTTGTGGTATCAAAGGTTCTTAAGCAAGGAGTACTACCCACTCCCTAATCCAAAGCATATATACGCTTCTCTTGCAGGGGGAGTGGTGTTTACCCCCCTTGATCTTTCTGAGGCGTATCTTCAAATGCCTGTCCATAAAGAGTCCCAACCTCTGTTAACGATTAACACCCATGTAGGGTTATTTCAATATCAACGTTTAGTGTTTGGAGTAGCTCCAGGACCATCAAAATTTCAGGAAGTAATGGATAGAATTTTAATAGGCCTGGACGGTACTTCATGTTTTCTAGATAATATTCTGATAGCAGGCCAATCGAGGGCAGATTGTCTAAAGAAAACCTTGTTAGTCCTGGAAAGATTGCAAAAACACAACATAAGAGTTCGTGTTGATAAATGTGATTTCTTTGTTCCAGAATTAAAATATTTGGGTCACATCATAGATAAAAAGATTGTTTGTCCAGATGAAAAACTGTTAAAAGCGATAAAATTTGCGCCGGGACTCACCAATGACACAGAATTAAAATCGTGCTTGGGGTTAATAAATTTTTATTGTCATTTTGTGAGGAATCTATCAAGAAAATTAGTTCCTCTGTATGAATTAACAAAGGAAGGTAAACAATGGGAATGGTCAAAAGAATATGAGAGCATCATTAAGGACAGTAAAACAGGGATTTGCTATTCGTACGTTCTAGCTCTATATGATCCAACCGAGAAGCTGAGGCTGAAATGCGACGCAAGTTGTTACGGGGTAGGGGCTGACTCTCATGTGATTAATGAGAAAGAAAAGCCCATTAGTTTTGCTAGTAAAACTCTGTCTTCGGCAGAGAAGAATTATTCCCAAATAGAGAGAGAAGCTCTTGCTATTGTGTTTGGATTGAAAAAGTATCATAATAGATTACCTGTTTGAACGAAGGTTCGATTGCAAAGATGGGCGATTTTTCTTTCAGCGTATGACTATCAGATGATGTATAAGAAAAGAGCAGATATCCCAAACACAAAGCTGAGCTTGAATTGTCAAGTAACTGTTTCTCAATAAAGGCACCAATTACGGCTTTCTTACAAAAGAAGATGTAGAACAAGAAACAGAAAAAGACGTGGTTGTAAAACAAGTTTTTGCTTATATTCGGGATGGCTCGCCCTCGGTAATATCTGATGAAAATTTAAAGAAATTTATATCCGAAAAAAATAAACTTACTTGTGAAGGAAAATGTGTTATTTGGGGATGAAAAGTTGTAATTCCATTTTCTTTACAGAAACATTGTTTGAGTTTACTACACCAATGATATCAGGATGTAGTACGAATGAAGGCGCTGTGGTAAAGGTATTCCAGTCTATTGGCTTCTCACTCATCTCAGATAGAAACGAGCTCATATGGACCTCGCCCAAATTCATTACAAAGGTACGGCAGTAAACATATTTATTTTAATTGACGCATATTCAAAATGGATTGAGGAAATAGTTATGAGAACAGTAACCAGCCGAATATCATAACTAAAGTAACATCGTTAGTTGCGGCTTACGGCCTGATGGAGGAGGTCGTATCCGATAATGGCCCAGAATTCTGCAGCCAACTAATAGAAAATTGTTTTGAAAAAAATACCATTAAGCAAACCCTAACACCTCCGTATCACGCTAACAGTAATGGAGTAGCGAAACGGGCTGTACAAAGAGATCAAGAGATCTCTACAAGATCAGCCGTCTTCTTTTCGAAACCTGCAACACGTTATAGATAATTATTTGATGGTGTATAGAAACACTCCTCATGCAGTTACAAAAAGAACTCCGTCTGAAATGCTTCTGGGACGTACACCCAGAACACGATGGAGTATTCTACAACCAAATTTGGCTGAGCATGTAGAAAAGAAAAAGCAGCTACAACACCAGCTCTCATTCGTGTGAAAAGCTATGACGAAGGCGAAGTGTAAGAGGAGAGGAAGTGAAATGGTAACTAAAATGAAGAGTCTCTCAACCTGTTTGGTCAGAGTAAATGAATTTACAAGATTTGTTCATGTCGATTATTTGAAACTTAGACTGCTAGACAGCTACTTTTACTATTACCTTTTAATATTAATAAATGTTTGTGTGACAACTTTTACTAGAAAAACTGACCTTATTAATTTTGATTATACGATAAATGGTGCAATTCTTCAAAAAAAGTCTGAAATAAAGGTTCTTGGTAGCATTTGTGATTAAAGACTAACATTTATTACCGAGATTAAAACCATAGCAAATGATTTTTGTAAAGATCTCGGTTTTCTCATTAGAATTGCTAAGAGCTTTAATAATATAGTCTGCAAATTGTCTTCAAAACTTTCGTAGAATCCAAATTGGAATATATGTCTATAATTTGGAATCCATATGATACTAATCAGGTTTTAAGAATCGACAGAATTCCAAAAAACGTTTTTAAATAAATTATTGTAATCTTAAGGAAGAAAATAGAAAATTTGAGGAAACTTACCAGCAATTAATAAATTATTTAAAAATGGTCTTTTTACAAAAATAAGACAAGAAGCACAAATATGTTTCTTCCTGCCCCACAAAAGGTAAATTCTGCTTTTTTGTTCATAATGTAACAAGATATAGAAAACAAGTTTAATCATATTCTTTTTTAATTTTTATGTTTATCTCTAGCTTGACGGTACTGTTACAGTGTCAGGAGATAAACCTGAGCGGATATAGAAAGGATGCGGTCAAAAACCGATCAGATCCGAGGAGACGATAGATTTTCCATAAGGAGAAACACGTATGAGCACTTTCGTGCCCATATTCTTGTAAGAGCTAAACGATTGCAACATCGGTGATTCCAAGCTACTGCGAAACTAACTTAAGAAAGTTGCACTATCGAGGCCCACACAAGTATTGCAGTTTAACTTAGCCACGATATCGATCGGTTAATTAAAAGAAAGTAAACAAAGAGGCTCGAAATGATACTGGAAAAAGGAAATTCGAGTCAAATACGATATATACGATAATAAAGGCTTAAATTATGTATATCCTTTTAGTTAAGAAGAAACAACATTCAAAACATAACAAGATAGTAAATTAGACGCTGTATAAAAGGAGCTGGTGGGTTTTTGATTAGAAGAAAATGACATAAAGAGCAGCGAATCCTTTGATAGTCAAACCTGTTTTTTTCTGTCAAAAAAAATTATAAAGTAAAACGCAAAAAATAACAAAATAATATCCTCCTCTAACAAAACTCCCATCACAAGTAAGATTTCTTTCATGGTTACACGAGTTTTCTTTAGAAATTATACAAACTTTAAATTACTTTTAAAGGGTTCTTTTTAATTTGCTCCTCCAGAGACTTGCAAAAAAGTTATCGCGTAAAATTACTGGAAAGAACGCAAAAATACCGTCGAATTGCTTTTTCTTTATTGATCGCATCCAGTTTCGACAGGAAGGAAGTTTTTCAAACTAGGTCTATACATTTCTATCAAAATGAAACGCTTCTTTAAAAAGAAGTTCGGCATATAATAATTTTATTTGATTTAATTTATTATTCCCATTTCACACTTTACTGTTATCCGTATTTCAACTTTGCAGATACAAGAAAAACCAATCAACACAGTTCCATTGTGCGTTTCGAAGTCGATAAGTTATTCTCGTAATATTCCTTGGCAAAATATTTGCGCACATAAACTCTCACTGGACCCTAAGTGAAAACTGGTTAGTTCCAGACACCAATAAAACGTAAGAGGTAAATTTATATATCCTACGCTATATTTTAGGGCTATGGGTACAAGAGAGGGTTAATTCATTAAAGAGATAACCATCTTAAGCAAATAAATCCTTGTTGCCTATGACTTTCACGTAACAAACCCCAGCCTGTTGGAACTTCCATTGTGAGATTTTTCTGTTGGATCTCGAAACATTCTGATTTATATACTTTCGACCTTTATTTTATTTTAAATTATACGAAGAAAAAATTTAAATCACCCTGAATTTTTCTTTAATAAAAAGAAGGATAGCATTAGGGGTTTACATAAAGAAGATAAATATTTATATTTCATTTGTATAAACCGCGTTATGGGAAAAAAAACGACGGCGGCGAGGAATCTAAAACTAACTTGTATTCATTCCTCCACCTTAACCGTTTCCCGTTTTATTTCTTTTTTCCATTTGTTTCTGCCACTTTTTTAGGGTCGTTACAGATTCTATAGAAACACCGTGCAGCCCTTTATGCTAAACATTATTGCGGCTGAAGACACGAAAACAATATAAATTGCAGGAAATACTGAGAACTTTAGAAAATACCTTTAATAATGGATTTTGTAAGCAAAATACAATGAAAGCAGAATTTTAAGCTTAATATATAAAATATCTTTATGATGAAGATGTATTGCTTAATAATATAAGAACGGAATTATATCTTAAATGTTGAAGATAAAGTATTTTTAAAAAGATTGTTTTTGAGAAATTATTAATTACTGTTTCGTGTATTTTAAAACGTTTGATGGAATTGAAAGTGGTTTTGATTTTATCATAGCAAACTTTTCAATTCGTTTCTCTTGCCGATAAACTTTCCCTGTGGAAAGGGAAAAAGTGTAATGGAATTTTATAAAAATGTTTCAAATATTAAAATCGGTTTATCTTATCATTGCGAGTTTTGTAATTATAAAGCACACAAATGTAGTAGTAGGTGTTCTTCAAAGTTACACAAATTATTATATTTCAGCTTCCTCATTTAATATTCAGACATGACACAAATCTGTCGTTCTTCATTAGAATTGTCAGGTGTAAATACAAGTTAAATTAATTAGAAGCGTGTGTTTTAACGAGTTGTAGATCGTTATAATTAAAATAAATAAGTGAGACGTACTTTGTGATAATATTTACACGAGTTGTGCAAACAGCAACAGAAATATGCACTTCATGTAATATTATTTAAGACAACAACTTTTCAAATAAAGATACTTAGAAAGTGCTGTAAAGTTTTTGATCAATAATTAATTTGGATATTTAAAGCATCTTAAAACAGCCATTTAGCAATGCAAATTGTGAAAAGTCTCAAGTTCAAATTTCAACTAGAGTTAGAAAGCTTGGGAAGTTACAGAACTGAATTCTTAGTTAGAAATCACCATCAACTCTTATATTACACTATCGACATAGGCTTCTCCCGGATCGTTTTATTACTTTTAAGCTACTCAAAATGTAAATGTCCAAGCACAAACATCTTTGATATAGAATTCTAATGTAAAGAGTAATTCATAAGCTGATTGTGGGATACCGAGTAGTGTCTCAAAATAGATTCAAACTAAAACTTCAAATAGAAACCGAGGAGATAGATATGTAATATACTATGTATTTAAATAACATGAGAATGTAAGTTATCCAGTCTTCGAGGAAATAGACAGATTATATTTCTTCAGCCTATTAAGCCCTCGACGTGTACACATTTAATCTCCATCGTTTACAGCTGACCACTACGGAGATACTTCCTTAAAACCTCAAAATTGCACACGGTAAACATAAAATAATTTTTTGTCTCTGTTTTTATTCCCCTATCTAGTAGCTAATCAAATTACATTACTCGTTCAATTGAGAAAGCAAAAAAGAAAACAGAAAAACGCGGACTTTGAACATATTGAAGAGGTAATAAAACTCTGAACTAAAAGAAGTTTGAGTAACTATTCCCACGAAGTCAATGGATTTGAAGGAAGCTCTCTACCTATTTGATATTTTATTACATCTACGATCACAAATTAAAACATGAAGATAAATCAATTTTTAGTCAACTATAAAATATCCTAATTTTGCATGGTTTTCAAAATAATTATATTTGAGCGAACAGTTCAAATTTTATCCTTTCCTTCCTTCTGCAGCAATAAGATTGTCTTCGTCAATCATATTGTCATCTTCACTCTGAAAAAGTCCGTGTATATATGACTAAACTGTCTCAAGCTTGGCGTTGGTGTCCGATTGCCTTCATTTACCTCACGGAGCGACACATCAAAGAAAGTTTGATTTGGTCTGTATAGGATTTACTTACTATTTCGGTTGTTTACATACGTTTTTACTTTCAACATACACACCTTTTAAAATTTTGTATATCAAACATAAACTACACAATGAGGTTGCATAGACTCACAATTTTGTTTTATCGCGAAACTGGATCAAATCAAAAAACAAACTTAATTTATGTAACAATGTGTCCATGGATTAGCCGCATGGTAGGTGTAGTAAATGACAATAAAATTGCGAATTACAAAACCAAACTCGGTAATCAATCCCTGCTTGGCCTAAAATGAATTTTGCAAGTATTTTGTTCTCACTTTCTATCTAGTAGAGTCAAAATCAAAATTGTTAGGTAAAATTCTAAATCTCGTACTTGCCATCAATACATCGTCTTCATCGCTGTTAGACATTTTAATAAAAACGTTTAAAATTTCTAGAAGAAGACAAGAAAGAAACAAGAAACACAAAGAACATAAATGGAAACAAGAAAAACAGGTACTAGAAAAGAAAATGGTAAATCTAGAGGAGAAAACAGAGAAAATTGATAGGAATCAGATGAGAAACAGTATAGTAATAAAGAATTACAAAGTCAACGGAGGAAACGTAAAAGAAGAGATAGAAAGAGAAACTAAAAATAGATACACCCATCAAAGAAGCGTATGAAACAAATAAAGAAACGATACTGACAAAAATGCATAACTGGAATCAGAGAAAGGAGAAAATGATGAAGAAGTATCAACTATATTGTCGAAAACGACCTAACCCAAAAGAAAGAGAAATACAAAAGCAAAATTTGACAAAATAGAGAGAAACTAACAAAACAAAGATACAAAAACTCAACAGGAACAACAACAAGAAGAAGAGAACGAAAACCAAATAGAAGAAATAAACTCAGAAGAACTGGAGGATGCAATATCAAAAGTAAAAGAAGGAAAAGCAAGCGGGATTAACAGTATCGAACCAGAAATGATAAAATTATCAAACGAAAAAGGCAGGAAACGTTTAATAGAGATTATAAAAGAAGCGTGGAGGACTAACACTATACCAAAAGACTGAGAGCAGAATATTATACTACCTATACACAAAAAAGAAAATGAGTCAGAATGTGGAAACTATCGAGCTATCTGCCTATTCTTCGTAGTATTTAAACTTTACACAAGAATCTTAGAAAAGAGACTCAGAACTTACTTGCAGGGGAACTTAGAAGAAGAACAAGCAGCTTACATGCCAGGGAGACGGACAACAGATAACATTTTCATTCTAAGAAATATAATAGAGAGGAAAAACGAAAAAGGCGAGGATCTATATTTAACATTTATAGATATCAAAGCAGCGTTCGACTCCATAGATAGAAGTTATGTGTGGAAAATCATGGAAGAGTTAAAAATTCTGAGAAAAATCATAAATATAACTGAAAGAATGTACAAAAACGTAAAGGGTAAAGTACAATTAAATAGAAAAAAATCTAAAGAATTAGAAATGAAAATAGGTATCAAACAAGGAGACAGCCTAAGCCCATTATTGTTTATTTTAGCCATGGATAAGATAATAAAAAACACGAAAACGAGAACAAAAAACCTACAAACCACAGTAGGATATATGAACCTAACTGGAAGGACTGTTACACACAGACGACATTGTGTTAATCGTGGATGGAAAACGGAAAATGCAAAAACTGATAGACATTTGGGTAGAAGAAATCGGAAAATTAGAAATAGTAGTAAATGTCAATCAAACTAAATCATGGTTATAAGCCAAAAAAAAGAAGGAAGTCAAAGAGACAGATAAATTAACATGTGGAGATAGTGAATTGGAGATAGTGATAACAGACAATGATAACTAATGATGGAAAAATAGAATTAGAAACAACAAATAGAGTGAAAAAGGCACGCAAAATATACTATGCGCTGAACAAAACAATATATGGTAAAAAAGAATTAGACAGAAAGTTTAAACTAAAAGTATACAACGCAAAAGCCATACCGACATTTAACATATGAGAGCGAAAAAACATGTGTAAATAACAAAAAAATAGACAGGGCAATAAATGCTGTTGAAATGAAAACACTAAGAAAGATAGCCGGTAAAACAAAAATAGATAGAATAAAAAATGAAGACATCCGAAGAGAACTTAACCAAGAACCAATACTGACAAAAATAAATAAAAGAAAGCCTAATTATTGGTATGGGCACATCATTAGAATGGGCTAAAATAGGACAACGAAAAAAGTGATGGAAGCTGGAAGATATGGGAGAAGGGGGAAAGGGAAGCCAAGGAAAAAATGGATAAAACAGATTATTGACATAGACGGAAAAAAGGGAAGACTGCACAACAAATGAAGGAGCTGGCGAGAGACCTGAAGGGATGAAAGAAATGGGTAGAAGATAACTAAGAAAGCATATTCCACGCCCTGAAGTGGGATAAGGAATTAATGGGAAAGAAGAATAAAAAGGTTTAAAATTTCTAGGACCGAACCTTTACAACGCTAATTCTAAATTTCGATCTCTTCCAGTTTTAGCTTTTTAGCAGCCGCGTTGCAAAATTGCAACACTAGGAATAAAAATGCTGAGTCATTGAAATTTCGCAGATGGTTGAGGAAGGCTGCAGAAATATTAAATATATCAGCAGTGAGCCGTAAATTAAAAATTAATTTCTTAAAAAAATTGACGTAGTCCATCACATTTCGTAACATATTCCTCCAATCATTGTGCAAATATTTCTTCACAGCAATGCATTAAAGTAAAGAGCTTCCTATTGATCAAAAGATGCTTGTGGAGATTTCTCTTTCTGAGTAAACGCGCCCAATATCAATACATCTTTAATAAGAAAAGAAACAATTTTCAAATGAAACATCATTAACGATCAAGTATCATCTCTTATTGTGGTTTTGATAAACTTTCAATCGGTCCCACATGAGCTTCTAAAACTGTCAAAAAGCCTTTGAATGCAATTTTCCCATGCGTTCTTCTAATTCAAGAGAAAACCATTTTTCTAAAGATATTTTACTAGAAAACTTTGTCTAACAAGTCTATGTTAACAAAACTAAAGATTGTAACACTTTAGACTTGGGCAAAT
>VTPC01085345.1:0-16570 GCA_011009095.1 Ignelater luminosus | reverse complement strand
AAAAACGAATGATATCTAGAATTACACTCAATAGGACAAATTGATCGATAAGCAAGACTGTTTGTATGATTACTGACGCATGACCACGTTTGAATAGAAGTCTACTAATAATATTCCTTGTTCCAGTCTTTGTGACCTTTGCAAGAGACTAGAGTTTTTCTAAACGTATCTGAAAGGCTATTTGATTTAACTTTGAAGATTTTCATTTGGAACAGAGTTCTATTCAACAAATAACCAACCAGACTGGGTAAATCATACTACATTTCTGATGAAAGATTTCTTCAACAGAAAAAAAAATTATTCTATGTACGGTTCTTTCTGAAAGCCTGATCTTAATCACATGCAAAATCTGTGGATGATTTTAGCAAGAAACGTAATAACCACAGATGATTTTCGAGTAACGGTTGCGATTTAGGTCAGTATGTTTCATTTAGGGTAGTCACAAACGCCTGCAAAAAGAGCTACTTGACACTGATTATTAGTATCACATCACTTGAACATCCATCACAAAGAGCGCCATTTTTGCTATTTTTATGCTTTTTGCACGTCATCATTAACCAACGAACATAACTCACGGACAATCCCTCCCACTTGGCCGATCGGTTAGTTTGGTAGCAAAACTTCGCACGCCTTTTTTTGTACGTTAAAAAAAACTTATCGTTGAGGTATTATTGCATCACCGACGTACACATCATTTGATGAGTCACTCTCATCAAAGATATTTCTTCTTGCACCAATGAAAAATTAAAGTCAAGTCGTTCGATTGATCTTAGTGTAGGCATTTTTATAGATCACCTAAAAGTGTCAACAGAATCAAATCATATTCTGAAATCAAAATGCGTATGTTTTCCATTGTTTTTAAATCTGAGAATTTGGGTAAGTTTTAGTTGTTTTACACAAACTACGAGCGTAGAATGTGCTCGCTTTACAAAAGAGAAAAAAAAGTCTACATTGAAGAAAACTGAAGTTGTGAGCACATAACTGATATGAAAACACCGAAATTTGAAATATTTAGCTACTTGCTCATGGATGAGAAAAGTTTTCATGGATTATTTAAAATAACAAACATCTTAAATTGGCTGATCGTACTTAACTAAAAAGCCCCGTTTTGACAATCTTCTAAACTCGTTTCTTCTAACCACTGCCACAACAAACATATAAAATATCCCTTGCCAAGAATGCTGACTATACCCGTACAGAGTGATTGCAATTGAATGAGGATGGTTTGAATTTCGCGCCGAAGTTCTTCATGTGGTAGGTTGGCCATAGTGTGTAAGCGTTCAGGGTCAGCCGGAAGGAGTATTGTTAGATGTATGTTATGTTGTCAACGTGAAACTTTAATAAGGAAAATGAGTCCTTATAGTTTTAAAGATAACACTAAAGTGCTAAATCTGGCAATACTGCCCCCGGATGACCCTAAACGCTTACACACTATAGCCAGCCTACCACGTGAAAAACTTCGGCCCAAAATTCAAACCATCCTCAATCAATTGCAATCACTCTGTACACTGCAATGTCTAACAATCTTAAGAAGTCAAATAAACACTTCTAAATCTTTGCAAGTTTGATTATATTTTACTCAGTTTGCTTTGATTCTTTGATTAGTACACATCTTTATACTACCTTCCCACGGTACATAACTTACTTCACCACGAATATTGCTAAAATGTGAAAGGTGTGTCTGGTTTTGGTTTACCAAAGAATACCTCTGCCAAAAACACTTTCTGAAATTTACTTAATAACTAGGGTGCTTTTGAAAGAGTAACTGATACTGATCAGGTTGCAAATGTTGCAAATTGTCTTTTTTGCTATAATGCAATTTATACCTTGGAGAGTTAAGAATGTGCTCCAGAATTATGACATCAATATCTCTATGAGTTTAATTAGACCTGATAGAATGCCTGCTTCTTATGTCTGTAGGACACTTCGGTAAACGTTGAGCCTTGATCTTGTAATTTTGTGTACTCTCAGGAATGCTTCCTTGTAGATCTTTACATTTTCACATTCATGACGAATCTACCGTCGTCGCTCGTCAATAACTAGTTCTACTAGTTTTTCCGTAGGTTCAATTCAAATTGGTAGGAAGCTTGTTGACGTAAGCCTTTTAGCACCCGATTCGACCGGGGGTAGCCTGGTAATCAGCTCTGGCTTCATCTAAAGAAAAAAATCATTTGGTTTTGTAGATATAACTAGCTAGTTCAGTATATGTAGATTTCAGCTTGATCAGACCGTTGTTGGTTACCGAACTATGAATTTCTCAGGATTTTTCTTACAACACGGTTGTTATTTTCCCATATGTTTCCAGTAGGAAAGAATCGAGAGTTCTAGATCCACCCCCTACCACTGTTTCCAAGTGACCTCCTCACCGCTGAGTGAGTTCTGGATCTACCTCCCACCATCCTCCAGCTTATGTACGTAAAACGGCTTCTGCCTTTCTATATGACAACCTCAAAATTGGTATAGTATTTGAGCATAATGTGTGTTAAAATAGTGTCTACTAAAATAGACGCGATTTGAATCATATATTTATACTTGTGTCTCGGAAGCTTAACAATTTCCTTGAATATTTGTCCAGTGTACGTCGGAAAAACGAGGCTGCATACGCCGCAATATAGATGGAAAAATAATCCCGCGCTCTATTATTGTGCATTCCCACCTTGACCAATTATTTATTAATTCGCAATACAAATCTTAAACAATGTGCGAGGGTTATAGATAGACTTATCTTAATCAATTGTACGCTCTACCTGTACCTGTGTACCAACTCCATTTTGTTTGTTGGGATATCTTAGCTGTAAAAATTTAGGTTATGTCAAATACCCATTTTGAGATTAAGCATTTTGTTTTTTTAAATTTAAATAAATTAGAAAACTCGAAATATGGCTTGGATAGATTTGTTATGGAAAAGATGGAAATACAGAACCTGCTGATATAACGCTATACAGCGTGAACTACAACTCATATGACCATATACTTGACCTAAAAGTAAGACAATTTCATTAGTTTTTTTTTACTTTCATTTACATAAAAATCTTATTGTCTATTGATATTTTGGTATACGAAAAAGGGCACGAACAAGATACACACCAACACATTTTTATTTAAATGTTTTTTAATTTGTCAATGGTTATTTGAATCAATCTATGCTTAGCGTTTTTGCCGGTGTTACAAAATACGAAACTAGCCTAAACGCTACCATGGGGCATCTCAGTCACTCTTGATGATTACCGATACGTTGCGGTTACTGAACCAACATGCGCCAATATGCTAAAAACCTGTTAGCACGCAAGCTGCCATACAAAGCTTTCATATATTTCGTTTGATGCACCCTAGCATCTTATGATGAGAAGTTCTCTGAAACCTGTTGTTTATTAATTAGATTCCCGTTGTTGCTATGTTTACATTACAATCGTGTAGAGTAGAAGCAGTTTTAGAATAACATAGCAACCAATGTGAAAGCAATGAGCTGCTATGCTTTTCTGAAATTGTTCCTAATGTAGTAGATGATCTGGCAAATCAAACACTTATTTTACTATGTAGATTCAGCTATTTAGATTGTGGGTTGTCCATTTACCGTAAACGTATCGGCAATGTCGTTTTACTTTGATTTATATTTGTAAGACATTTAATTTTGGCATAATAAGGCTAACGGTTACTATAAGGCATGGTGTTTCATAAGTCGTGTAAAACTACGGTGTATCTCAAACAAAAAAATTAAAATAGAGATTTTGCTACTTTTATAATTAATCAGTTTTTTTCGTTTACTCTTGTGGCAGCCAATCGGTTTTAACTGGTTTTCAAAATGCAACGATCCGAAATCTGATGCTGTCAACCGGCTCGTTCTCTGTTGTTTGTCCGATAAAAAATCTTCTGAAAGTAAAAATGGTCGCAATTTCACAATTCAATTCTGTTGAAATATCTGCTACCTTAGCAACAAAAATCGTAATAGAGCTATTGAATTTGATAAGTTCATATAAGGTACACATCTTGTGAATCTTCAAGGAACCCTCCTTTTAATTTATGTGTCCATTTTAACTGATAGTTGTAGTTATTACCAATTTGGGTTTTGGCTACTGGCACACCGACTAACTACTCTATTCAAATTCTCAGCGAAGCCATTGGCTGTTTTCAAAACATTTCTATTCCTCCTTGGTCGCGAGTAGGTTGAGTGTGCTGGTGGTGGTGAGACAGGGAGTGGTGAGCATCGGGTCAGTAGGTTTCTTGTTGGTTGAACGATGTTATTGCGTGGTGAAGTGAAGGTCGGTGGAGGGTTGGTGTTGCCATACATGTCAATTTCGGAATTGTACGATATCCGATCTGGATAACGCGTTACATCGTAGAGAACGTTCCATCATACGGTAATTCGTCGATATTACATTCTCTACTATGCTGTATAATAATCATGCTATAAATAAGACGTGCTCAATAAAATTGATTCATTCCAAAGCGGTCCTGTACCGCTTGTCAAAAATAAACCCGCCAACCCCTTTCCCCTCTGACCCTATCGTTACGTAATTAATAAAAAAAAGACACACCGAGCCGTAGAGGGTCACTCTACCGTACTGCTTCTTTGCCTATTTGATACGTAATGGAAACGGCTTTAGGAAAACCAAATTTAGCTCCTTTCCTATTTCCCAACGTTTATTGTCTTTAGTTAATCATAGTTCCCTTCCCCCAAGTCCTCCAACCAACCGACCTCCAGCTCTTCCCCGATTGCGTCGTCTCTTCCCCTTTCCCGGTTACTCTCTCCCGACATTTCTCGCTCGCCTTTCGCCAGCCAACGTCTCAGAAGACGGCAACGAGACGTATCTACGTGACGGACGGCCCAATATGCGACGAACAGGGCGTCTAGCTCCATTTTTCCCAGACGTCCCGCTCCCTTGGAAGCCCCAGGCAGCACTCTTACTCGGGCGAGGTAGCTAGGCAGGTGGTCCGTGGCGGGTTCGAGTTCCATAGGTTAGGTTCTTGAGGCGAAACCTGCAGGGATAAGCATCAGTGGCGGACTACATGACGAAAGGCCCGTATAATTGTAAGACAAATAAAAATTGGGATAAAGCAAAAAAGGAAATTTAAGCTTCTCGATTGCCAACTCGTATGCCTATAGAAATTTTAAATTTGCGTCGGTATTTTCAATTTATCTACTTTTTTCGCGAAGTGTTTTAATTCCTCCCACCATTCTAGTTTACTACTTAAATTATCTACCTCATTTATATTTGATGGCCACCTATAACCTATTTTAATTAAGTTTCTATTTCCTATTTCTCTAGCTCTTCTTTCTAACCTACATGTAAATAGTACGTGTTTCGCGGTATCTTCACCCTCTCTACATGTGCATTAGACTGGGTGTAGGATCAGTCGTACACCAAATTTACGAACGTGGTGTCAAAATCTATAACGAACGAGCTAAGGACGATAAAAAGATAATAAAAGCAGTAGATATAATTGAAATAAAAGCGGCGACACCAACTCACATAAAATCAGAAATTTTGAATTAAAATATCTTACGGGGACACTGATGGTATGGAGGAAACGTTTATAGTGGTTGATGAGCTTTAGTGAATGCTGGCGTTCACAGGCTCCAAGCGTGAAAGAAGAAATTTGAAGATCAAAATCAAAAACAAAAGGATTGAAGAAATTGTGCGATAAAGTGGATTTTTAGATACAGGGATCTAAGCTGTGATAGCAGCTTGCAGGAGAATCCCAAACCTCGGGTTGCGGGCCGATTGGAGTGGGATTGTGAAAGCAGTGTGAAGTCACCTCTGCGTTTTTTCCTCCATGGGGAGCGAACGGTCTACGGTTGGGATCACAGTAGGTCACCATTCTTCTTCACTCGTCCGAAATACACACTACTGGACGTCTGTGATTTAGTAGTGTTTGTATATGATTGACCTTTTGTTCGATTTGTTTTTCAAATATTTTCTTACCAAAAGATCAATTTGTATACAATCCTTTTTTCTACATTGCGATATTGCAATTGGGCTTGTAGGAGAGTGCATGTCATTCTTCTCTTTAGGGGACACAAAAGAATCTCAGGAACTTTTCATTTGTCCTGAATCATTATGGTTAAGTTTGTCATTGTCATTTGATTCACGCCTGTATCAACGCGAGAATTGAAGCAACCTTAAGTTGTGTGTCTTTGTTTTTGTCTTTGCGACCAATAGACAAGCATGAGGGCGTAAGGAATTCTATTCGTGTACCCAGGGAATCAATTAAGGTAGCATTATTCTGTTTATTTCGAAAATCTGAACGTCAAGTACACTTACCGTTATATAGAATTTTGTTCACAATTCCCTCCTTTCAGTACCTAATTGGTGCTGGTCCAAAATAACCATAATTAATGGCTAGCTTAACCATTGGAATTTATCATCGAGTGTTATTTGTAACTTAGCTTGTCTAATTTAGCAATTTTCTTTACTTACCTGCTAAATAATGAATCTATAATAACTTTCAAAAGTTAGGTTATAATAACTTTATAATTTTTATAATAATTAATTTGCTATAAGGTTATAGTAAAGTGTAAGATAAATAAAATAACAATTCTGGCTTTCAAGAATATGATCTTAACAGGGTCAGACCAAACGTACTTCCAAATCGCCTATAAAAGCTGATAATGTAACTCCCTAGAGAATCTTGTTATTCAGCAACAAAAAATAAGTTGCAAATTCAAATAATTCTTCTTTTTCCATCAATATTTCCAGCAAGAATTTTTCTGTTTCAGTTAAAAATCGTTTTTGAAATCTTGTCGGAATAAATCCTCTTACTGATTTTACTTTCTGCTTAAATTGCCATTTATCTTATTTTATTTTATAATACACTTAACTCGCATTTTTTTGATACATCTAGAGAAAATATATCAAGACATGGCAACATAAGTTGAAATCTTAAAATGGATTTTCTTGTTTCTTTTAAATCATTTTTATACCTTTGTTTTCAAAATAATATTTCAAATTAAACCTAAAATAATTTCCACAACATTAATTTCCTCTTAAAACGTAAATTAGCATTGTATTATTATTTATTTGATTCAAAGACGATCTCGCGCTCTACAACCCTTTAATAACTGTCACGAGGCAAGTTATTGTTGTTATTTCATGTGTGTATTAGGGTTGCGCAAAGGAGGTGTTGGTTTGTTGGAATTTCGCAGGTGAAATATGTTCAGGAAAATTGCCGCATTTCCCAAGAATTTATTGGTCACCTTTACGCACAAAAATATGCATAAATTTTATTATGCGGTGTTTGACCAGTAATCCGTAAAAATCTGTTTTTGGTTTCGGGAATCTCACTATGAGATAACGGAAATTTTTTAACAAACAAAAATGTAAAAGCTAGATTTGCAAAAATTTGATTTAATGATTAATATCAGGTACAGTACAACTGTTATGTTGATTGGTTTTAATAAAAATAGCAAATCAAGTTTTAAAAATAGTATTTGTAGCTTTGCGTGTAAATATAAATCTGCATTGCAAAAACCGGAGCTCTATTTAATAGAATGTGATTTATTAGATGTCGCCAAAAATATACGATAAACGTTTTTGAAAAATACATAATAATGCTTCCGTTAAAAAACGCATATGTGTTTTTACAACGTTTTTACGTCTATAAGAAGTTGTTTATTCAACACCATAAGCTTTTCAATAACTGACTTTTGACACGTAATTGACTAGACAACTTAATAATTTAAAATGACTATGTGGTGTGGTAATAATCTTATTTATAGTTTGATGTAATATTTTGTAAACTAATTTGTTTTCTTTTTTTACAGGTAAGTTGAAATCCTGTCTACCATACTTTCAGTGACGTACTAGGTAAGCTGTTGATAATAATTTAATCCCATAATAATATTATCAAGTGGACGTTAATAATCTTACATGATGAAATTGTGCAATTATAAAAGGAACCATCTCTTAAAGATTGAAACTCATTAAATTCTATTTATGTAGTGTAATTACTGTTTAACATACTACTAGCTATAATACGCGCGAGTCGGATTCTGGGTTAACTATTGCTTTCTGAATCTGTAATTTATGGAGTTGTGTTCAGCAACTTGCACACAAGATGGCCAGAATTAATTTTCAATATCTAATCTAAATCTTGTAAATCAATTAATCAAAGGGAGTCTTAAATCGTTAATGATAGTCTACCTATCACCTAGAACAGTGATACAGAACAATTAAGATGGGAAGGAATGTGACAGATCAACAGATGAATGATATAAAATCGGCATCTGTATTTTCTTTGGCATGTGACGAGTTGTGTGACGTGAAGGACATCGCATAAGTTAGTCTTCTGGGACGGTATGTTTTCGATTACTGGCTTTGCTACCACTTAAAAGACAAACTCGAGGCGAAGATATCCTTCCAGCAATTTTTTGATTTGTGACTGTTACGGAAATTGACATCAATGAATTGGTATCTATTGCTATAGATGGAGCACCCAGTATGACTGGTAAACCTAAAGGCTTTGTTAGTCTCTTTAAACAAAATGTGGAACGCGATGTTTTTACGTTGCATTGTATTATTCATCAAGCAGCGCTTTGCACGCAGACATTTCCTATCGATGTTGTAAAGATGATGGATTTGGTAGTAAAAATAGTCAACCACATAATGGCAAAAGGACTTAATCATTGATAGTTTTGTGCTCTTCTCGAAGAAGTGAACAGTCAATATTCCGACCTCCTTTTGCACAATAAACTTCGTCGGTTATCCAGAGGAGCAGTTTTCAAACATACTAAGTCCTTTTTAAGTCAAAAGGAACACGAACATCCAGAGTTAAGTGATGAAGAATGGTTACAGAAATTTTACTTTGCCGTTGATATGCCATCACATTCAAACTACCTCAATCAGAAGTTACAAGGTAGGAGTAACACTGCAAATACACTTCTAGAAACCTCTCTTACCTTCGAACGACAACTACTATTGTATGTGGAAGACTTCAAGAGTAGAAATCTGTTTTATTTCAAAACTTTAGGTCCTTTTAAACTGGAAACTACTGGAAATGTCATCGATAGTAAGTTCGTTCTGGCAGCAATTACAAAAATGCATAATTCATTTACTCATCGTTTCAAAGATTTCAAAAATGAAAAGTCCATTCTTTCGTTCTTGACAAATCCACTTGTGGCGGACGTCAATCGAATAAATTTATTGCCATTTCCAACAGTTAATACAGCTCAGTTTGAACAACAGTTAATAGACTTAAAGAGCAAAGATTTGTGGTCTTCAAAATATACCCTTTTACAAGTGAAACTAGAAAACCTGGAAAAAGAAAAGGCGACGTTAACCATGCATCACAAATGGACTAAACTTTCGACTGTCAGAAAGAGGGCCAATTAATTTTCAAAACATGGAATAGCCTTCCGAATTATTATCATTAACTCAAAATACCTAGTATTCGAAATTTTGGCAATTTTTGGGTCCACTTATTACTGTGTATAGACTGCAGACGGTCTCTAACATGAATGCTATCAAAAGCAAGCTAAGAAGTCAGCTTAATGATATAAGTCTCGAAACTTGTTTAAAAGACTTCCTACTACTTACCGAACATGAAAACCCTGTGCAAAAATGTAATGTCAAAAGTCCCATTAATTTGTTTTTCTTTATTTACTTGAAGTTTTATTTTGTATTGGTTTTTGTATTAAATATATATTTACCTATATTGCGTTAAAATATCCCTTTTCTATCCACTGCGGCTCTTTGCAAATTTTGGGTTAAATATTTGGGATCAAATGGCTCTTTTCTCCAACAACAAGTTACAAAGACTGAGGAATTATTGAGTTCTGAAAGATCATATACTGCAAGTTATGGCGTCGAACTTTATTTAAAAGAAATTGCAATATTAAAAACCTGTACGACAAATAAGATCCAGTATAAAATTTCCAATGATTCTTCAAAATTCTTGCACTCTTTTGTATCTAAGAAAAATTGAGCAATTCGACATATACTATTTTCCCAAGAATATTTCTTATGCTATAAAAAAAAATTGCTCAATAATAAAAAGTTTGATTTTTGTGACTTTCTAATCAATTTGGAATAATACCCCGAGATCTAAAATATAATAATTTAGAGCAGCTCATCACTAATGTACTAGTGGAAAGATTTATTGTAAAATGCAGTAACAAATTAAGAATTATTGTTTAATTATGTCTTTGCTAGAAAGTTAGTTTTTCCTAAGAAATTTACATTTATATCAATTTGTTCCCAAGGGCCAAATTTACCAACTCCTGACCTAGACCATGAAATTTCTATGGTCAACCTTCGTCTAAAAGTTCTTCTTTGACTTAGTTTAACTTTCCACATTTATTATTTCACTGTTTTCTTCAGCATTCCAAACCGTATTTTGGAAATTCTAATTCCTTTCTACTTCAAGAGCTTGTTTCTGATCTATAATCAAAGGACTTAGTTTTGTACGGAAAAACAATAACTGCTACATGCCACTAATAGTTCTTGAAACTATAACATCGATCAAGTTTTATCGATTTAAGAAAATATATTTTTAATAACAATAATTTTGATTAACAGAAGTTTGGGCAATTACCTAGTCATTCACTGACTATCAAATCATCTACTGTTGATAAACAAGTACAAGAGCAAAGCTAGATAGAGCTTGTAGATTGGAAACGCATAAACGCGGAATCGATACTTTAGTATTTAATGTTCAAATTGAGAAAGATCGAGAAAGACTGATGTTAACACACTAGAACATACTTCTGTCTTATTTTATCCAGAAGCGTGCAATTGACAGTTTTGAAAGTCTGTTTTATTCAGAAACGTGACTAGGTCTTTATTAACCTTTTCCTCTTTCACTATGTATTTTGCCTTCTTTTTTTTGCTATCTATAAGTAAAGTTTACAGTTTTTGCATTCTTTCTTAATTTTCCAACATGAGCGATTATCTCTTGAATGGGTTGCTTGCTTATAAGCACTTTGTACTGTAAAGATCTGTATAAAATCTTTAAGATTTGCTTCTCTAAGTCATCTTAATATTTTCCACTGTTTTTGTGTCTTCACAATTTCTTGCAAATAAAAAGAAAAATAGAAAAGCAGAACATAACGAGAAAGATAGGAAGCAATTACAGCAATAGATCAATGTTTTCTTCTGCGTGACAAAATATAGCCTAAATTTGTATCACTCTGTATGTCAAAAAAAAGTCGACGTGTTTCATTCCTCAATTAAAAGCGAGTTTCTTTAGTAAGTTTTAAGATTACTTTTAAGCTAAAAATGTAAACATAAAAAGTGTGAATGTGGAAATTGCTATTCCTTTATTCACCTACGCTACGAAAAGACTTAATTTTAATTTGAAGACTCTATAAGCAGAAGTCATTTTACAAACCAAAAATTACAACTTTTAAATGTTCGGCGTCAATCTAAATAAAATCAGACAGGGCTTAAAACAGATATGATTGCAATTATGCTTTAGCACAAATATTTTTTAGTTGATTTAGATTGTTCCAGGTATTGTGGTAACTACCAGCTTTTGATGATGTAACACACCAAAAGCTAAAATAATTTTGTGTACAGCCATTGAAGACTTAAAGTGACTCCTGTCTTGTAAACTGAAACAGATCGAAGCTTCAGAACAAGTTTAATTTAATTAAATTGGAAGAAGTCCAACGCGTCCAAAAGGGCCCAATATTAGCAAAATTCTTAAACGCAGCAAATTTGACCAGAAACCAGAAAACTCCAAAAAGACATATCAAATTAGATTACCATCTACTATAACTATATTTGTTGTGGTCGATAAAGATTTCCTGTGAAAATCCAATTGCCTTTAATATCAGAAAAGTCTAAAAAGCCTTTTAACATGAAATACTACGGGAAAATACAAAATAAAGACGAATTACAGAAAAAAATGTATGTAGAATTCAAGAAAAAAAGCATTTCTATGAAATTGCAATATTTAGATTAGGCATTTTGTATACACTCCCATCTTTGGGCATCATACACTTAAAAAAGCAAGCAATATAAACACTACGTATGATGTATGATGTGCAGAAGAAAGCAGTCTAGAAATTTGATTATTTCAAACTACTTAATAATAAAGTTATCTCACATTTTTCAGCACAAGACTATAAGTAGTGTTTTAGTTACCAACATATAAACAGAGTGTTTAGAACACCAGGCCAAAAGTCCAAAATGCATTTCTTACACAAAAAAGTAAAAAATACCATGAACGTGGATCCAATACGCTTTCTTTACTAACAGGATGGTGTCGAAGCTTTATAAAAACCCATTAACGGTTTCCAACTTCTGTAAAAAACAGAATCTCCAATTTTAAAATATTTAGTAAACCGTCACAATTTTTTATTAGGGAAAGCCTAAATAATTGTGGCTGCCAAGGCACTTTTAAATGTAACTTCCAATATTTCTTTTTGTTGGAAAAAAGATGAGACAAATATGCAAGTGCTACGCATAGTACCTTTATTATAAACATAGAGAGCAAAACAAAAAATTTTTCTAGGAATAAAACACTAAACCTCTGACTGTCATTACCCACCTTACCTAGAATAACTGTGGCAATGGCCACCATAATCCCATAAATATGGATTAATATTGTATACAATGGTTATAGTTAAAAAATTTTTTTTCTGTAACTTTCCAAGAAACACTCCGCAACTATAACTCTTGGATTTTTCCAGACTCGCCACAAATACACCTTCTTCCTCTACATTGTTGTCTTTTTCTTTATTGTTGGCATTTTCTCTAGAAGGTAGTGTTATTTTCGATACATTGTTTTGTTTCTTAAATGTCTATGTGTTCTTTGGCTCATATTTTTCAATTTTATCGTCTCCAAACAACTTGCTCCTGTTACTTGGCTAGTGCTACGCTGTGATAGTATCTTCTTTTTACTACCTTTTGCTTCTAAAATGTCTTTGTTTGAGGAGGACGGTAAGATAATGGAACGTTGCTTGGAGGAATTCCTTTTCTTGTCGATATCTGATGTTTCGTTGTGGAAGATCCTGGAAAACTTATAATACCATCGAATGAAGTGTGTTGTTGTTCTTTGAAAAAAGTGTTCGATTCAACTGGTACTTGTATTATTTGCCTGTTTGCTCCATCTGTTCTATTTTCATTCTGACTTTAAATAAGATATTTATAATTACTCCATAGAAATTATTTCGGGATTATAGGGGCAAATCACTTTATTGGGGCAGTTGCGCTAAGCTAAGAGCATTGTTAAATAATGCAGCTAAGTGAATATACCCTTTAGGGAAGAATAAAAAGTAACATCCAAAGGTTGGGGTCTGCGGCACCGTCCTGTTCCCAACTCGTAGCCTACCATTTCCTTTTAGACAAACATCTTGCCAGGATTTAGCATCGTTGAAATCCCAGTTCAGTTCAAATTTAAAACCTTGTTTGGTCTAAAATTATGATTAGTAAGGAGGTCCTTTGAATTTCCAAAAGGTTGTGCTATCTAGTCTTTATTACATGCTAGTTTTGGGTTTTCGAAGAGAAGTGGGTGAGTTTCTCTTTAAAAGTTCTGGCAACCAGTCGTCACTAGCAGATTTCTCTTCTTTGTTAAACGGGCAAGCTATTCCATTTTAGACAACGTATTCATATGGGCATTTCCTAATCAGTCTCCGCAAGACGCTGTAAAATAACTTGAAGGGGACTAACTATTTCACAATCTTCCCAATTCTTTTTTGTCTTTCTTTTTAGAAGCCGAGAAAACGATTTTTCGATTTAGTGTGGGTTCTGAGCCAGATTACTGCTTTGTTCGTTACTGGAAAATGGCTTTTGGGATATTCGAAAACTGCAGAACTTCTGTTACTGGTTACATTCTAAAGGGTTTTCCAATAAGAGGTGTTATTTTGAATAGCCCGCTATTTCGGTAGATATCACTTTTGAAGCTATCATTTTTTGACATTTGACAAGTAGAAACTACGCCATTAATAAATATGGAACGATACACGCTTCAACAACGCATTGAAATTATTAAAATTCACTATAAAAATGGTGAAAATTTGGCAGAGACGGTTCGTAAAACTCGAACATTTTTGGGTCACCGTGAAGCACCTTGTCGGACCGCAATACAGAAATTGGTGAAAAAATTCGAGCTCTTGGGACAAGTTAGTGATGTGAAGAATAAAACCCGTGCACGTCGCTCAGGAACAGCCGAGAATATTGCTGTTGTAGCCGAAAGTGTTAAAGAAAACCCAGGTTTGTCCATTCCTCTTCGTTCTTTGGAATTATCCATTCCACAAACGTCATTACACCGTATTTTGCATAAAGATTTGGGTCTTAAGGCTTATAAAATCCAGTTAACACAAGAACTCAAGCCGGCCGATCATCAACAACGTCGTGTCTTTGCTGATTGGGTCGTTGAAATGCATGAAAATGATCCAGAATTCCATCGAAAAATCATCTTGAGTGATGAGGCTCATTTCCACCTCGGTGGCTTCGTCAACAAGCAAAATTGTCGGATCTGGGGCTCAGAAAATCCAAGAGTTATTGTTGAAAAGTCTCTCTATCCTCAACGTGTGACTGTTTGGTGCGGTTTATGGTCCGGCGGAGTCATTGGACCTTACTTTTTCGAAAATGAGGCTGGAGCAACAGTTACGGTGACTGGATTGCGCTATCGAGAGATGATTAACGATTTTTTATGGCCGGAATTGGATGGTATTGATCTGGACAACGTTTACTTTCAACAAGACGGCGCTACGTGCCACACAAGCAACGAAACCATTGATCTTTTACGGAAAAAGTTTCCGGACCGTGTTATCTCTCGAAGAGGTGATCACAATTGGCCACCGAGATCTTGTGATTTAACACCTTGCGACTTCTTTCTTTGGGGCCACGTGAAAGAGAAGGTCTACGCCAACAGCCCAGCGTCGATTCAAGACCTCAAAGATGGAATTCGTGAGGCTATCGAGGACATAGGGCAGCCACTTTGCGATTTGGTTATGGAAAATTTCATGAAAAGGATATTGTCCTGTAAGCGTGGTCGTGGTGGTCATTTGCCTGATGTTATTTTCCACTATTAACGGCATACCTTCCTCTTTATAATGAAATAAACATCCGATCATTTATATTAAAAAATGGCACTTTTCTTTGAATATCAAAATAACACCTCTTATTGGAAAACCCTTTAGATGCTCCACGTGATACCTGGCGTTTTTAATTTTTTCGTTGTAATGATGGCACTTGTAAAATATCTATCAGGCCAAACTGGCTTGTTGTTATAACTTCTCAGCACGTAATACATCTGTCACAAAATATCCATTCTGGCTTGACGGCAATAGTCCAAACTCAAACTCTGTGGGGGAGGGTTAGTTTAAAGCAACAGTGCATACAGAAAGAAGTGAGGGTTAGCTGAATTTTCCTTATTTATATATGCCCAGACAGCAGTTCCGGATATAGGACATTAATGTAGCGAACAAAATCGTTAGACTTAAAAAGGTTAGTTTTTTGCAAACTAAATATTTGATAAAGTTACACATTATTACGTCATTCTCAATTTCCTACCAACATTCACTTTCGAGTTATCATTATTGTATCTGACACACCCCGTATGTTTTCGCGAATTCAGATAAAGGATGTTCTTCTGATTTTAACGATATAGCATTTGATAGTCTTTAATTTAAACAGTAGCGTTACAGATTCTCGTCTGAGAATAGAGACATTGATTATCTGGATTTAGTGAAATCCATTCTGAAATTTGTATTACATAAGCCATAAGATTATTGCATGTATGCTGTCTTCTTGTGTTATTAAAGTAGTGTCATCCGCACACATGGTTGTTGTATAATGCAACCTGTCTCTGAAATACTTATACATAAAGATATTGAATAGAGCAGAAGCTAGAATCGATCCTTGAAGTGCACCTCCGAGTAAGAGACAAGTTGCTGTTGCTGCAAACATATGATCACTTAAGATTCAGGAACATTAATAAGTAAGTAAGCAGGAAATTCGTACGCAGCAATTTGTATATTACCCCGTCTAACCATACCTCGTCGACTTAGCAGTGCCTAAAGAACGCTAGAGTGGTGTAATTTTTGTTTTCATAAGTCTTATCAATTGTTTCAATAATATCAACTTACGATAAAATTTGTATGTAATCAGCCAAATTGAAGAATTGGTAAGACTGAATCATTTCACATAATTGAACAACCTTGTTTACTTTCAAGCGGTTGAACACGTCGCGTCGTCTTTTTGATAAGCCTCTTTCTTTCTAAGATTCTATGATTCTTAATAGTCAAATAAGCTTTAAGATTTATTAGAAATTCTATAATAATGTGCAGTCCCATCTCGTGACGAGCTAAAACAAGCTTTATTATTGAAATCTTTACCAAATAAGTTTGAATAACTCGATATGCCGGTACGTTTAATGTAATAAAATTAACGGAGTTGTGAGTTGTAGCTGTGTTTATTTATTTATCGGTAATGCTAACATACGAGGGCGGTTCAGTAAGTACCCGTGTTTGACGACAGAAGGCGTTCCTGAGGGAAGTTGGTGTTATCGTCATGTGCTGCCATCTATTAAACGACGGTATAACAAATTGCAGACTGATTGATAGGTTAGTTTGGATTTGACAGCCATTTGAGTAAAACGTGTTTCGTGATTTTAGCTAAGATGG
>VTPC01085343.1:0-11457 GCA_011009095.1 Ignelater luminosus | reverse complement strand
GGCTGGTAGTTCTGGGCACATTAATGTCACATGAGATTTAGCGCAAATCACGCATTGTAAACGCGCTCGGCAACGTTTCGCTTGATGACCCATCGCAAGACAGCGAAAACAACCCTTTTTCTTCATGATCAATTCTTTTTTACGGTCAAAAGTAAATGCTTGCGCCTTAAAACATAACGTACTCTCGTGTGACCCTTGGCAAAAAATACAGCCGACAACGTTACAATTCACAAGACCCGCCGTGGTAGGTACCTTTTGTTCAAAAGTCTTCTGCATATGTCGTTGCCGATTTCTATTCGAATTTTTATTTCCACCGTTCGAAACAACAGAACGCAGTCCAAAACTTTCCGACCCGAGCAAGATTCTCTGTTCTCCCTCAACTTCTCCCTTCAAAAAGCACAACAAACTCTCCAGCCGCTTCTCCAGAGGCGACTGATTGGGATCGTCGTTATTGGATTTTCCGCGTCCACCTGTGTACTCTGGAGAACGCTGCCAGGCCCTCAACAGCTGCTCCGGTTGGCTAGATTCAATAAGGGGGAACAGCATCGCGGCACACTTATATTTTGTAACATCTAGCGTCTCCAGCGCCCGAAGCTGACACTATTTTATCGTACAAAGTGGAAATGTCTATTTTTCCCGGAGAAATAGCATTATCTAAAATAAGTTTAAGTAGCTCTCGAACATAAACTTCGATCTGCAAGTCCTCCCTGCCAAACCTGGACTTTAAACTGTCTGTAATTTTTTCGTAATTCTCTTGCATAGCAGGGAAACTTTACACAACTTGTCTTGCTCTACTACCCGGTAGAGTAGCCTGGATTAAGTCCGAAATCTTGTCGTTTAAATCTGTATCCAGGTCTTTGTGTATCTTTTTGAACTGGGCCCAGAAACTGAGCCAATGCCTCACGTCCCCATCAAACTGCTTAAATTCTATTACTGGTAATTTAAATTTTCTGTTACCTTGAGAATCCGACAATTGGTATCGCCTTTGACATCCAGTTCCTCTTCTAGGACCTTTTCATCCGCGTCCGCTTCTTGAAGAGCTACATACACCTTTTCTTCACTTACTTGGACTGCTGTGTAATATTCTTTAATCAGCTCCCGTGTCACTTTAATCGAATGCCATTCCTTCTCTTCAACTGCCAATAACTTTTCTAAATTCTTGACACTCTTAGTGAAGGCACTGCGTTTCACTTTTCTTTCCTTTTTTAGGGCTTTCATTTTTTAAACAAACTCGGTCAAACAACGCAAAATTTTTTACGCGGCAACGCATAAAAACACAAGACAAGCTCGGTCAAACCACTGTATACAAAGTAAAAGCTTATCAATATTATTTCAACTGTCCTGTCACGGTCGCCAAAATGTCAAACTCAAAAGCAGGACTACCCGTTTTCTCAAGTTTAACCTTTATTATACAAAAGCAAACATCGCAAGTTCCTATAAATCTCACAAACGTTTAACAACGTACTAAATATGAACCGCGCAAAACAATAGCAATTAAGAATCTGACATCATCTCAACAATATTCTATTTGTTCTACAAGAAAGGTTGGTGTCTCCGACACCATCAAGGGAATCGTGTCTCCGACAATAGTAGTAGAAACTTTAATAAAGTTTAACCAAATATTGTCACGTGGATGAAGGGTATCTTAGGGCAAAAACCTGCATCTTAGAAAGGAACCAAGTAAAATGTTAAAAAGATGTTTACAGGAATCAAGAAATCAATTCATACAAAAAATAACAGTAATAATATTAATGCGGGCACTAAAAGTACTATCGCGGCAAAAAAAGCCGGGGTACACACACGTCTGACGATACGTTGGTTCTAACAAAATTTCTCTCTTTTGCATCAAGCTTAAAGGTGGATTTGTCAGTTCAATTAATAAGGTACCTAATTTACTTAAATTGAAAGACAGATTTACAAAGGGTAATTTAAAACCTGTGTGGTGTCCCGATTTTTTTGCCGCGATAGTACCTACTTACCAGGAGACGGTCATATTGCTGGTGTTCGCTAAAAGGCCATTGGGACCGATATGTGTTTAGTATTTAGAAAGTGACTGGCACGCATGTCACCTTGCTAAGTTTACAAAGAGCATAAAAGTTATAGTTACTAGTCTTATTGAGGTGTAATGCAAGACGTATATGAGATGTAGATAAATGATAGGATTACTCGATTTGTGGGGACTATAACGTACATGTGCGTTTACGTCTGTTAAAAATAAATTGCAAATACTGCTTAACTTATGATTCTAAACATTCTTTACAATTAACATTATTAGTTATGTTAGACTTTAAAGTTTTTAAGTTGACTATCTTTCGAATTGCAAACAAAATAGGTAAGTTAATGAATAGGTTAAGTTTACAATGACTGATCCGTAAATCTCTCTGTGAGCAGCCAAGTTAATTATAATTATGGATGAAATATGTAACAAAACCGTAAATAAAGAGAGAAGTCTTGATTAAGTTCTGGCTTGCTAGCTTTGGTGCTGTAAAAGAGGCACTTTCAGGTTTGAGTAGTTTAAAAACAGCTGGCTTTTCTACTGTACGGAATCAGCTTGTGTTTGTTGTTCCTTTTACTGTAAGGTTCCGCATACATTTTGTGAATGAAACGTAGTTTGATTTAGTGTATTTTAACCTTCTGATTTCTGACAAGTATTGGAAACGGTTTAAGAAAATCACTTTTTAGAACAGAATAAATGAGCAGCTAAATGTAAGTATTTAAATAAAATTTTATACAACATTAAAGTGCTGTAAAAATGTAAAGAAGGTACAAAAGTCAAGTTAAGTTTTCAACTTAAATACAAAATTCAAATACAGCAACATGATGCCTCATCTGTTTTTTCTTTTACTAAAGAAGTTCTTGCCCCTAACAACTGCAAAGTTGCGATATAAGAAATCGATATTTAATACATCAAGAACGTCGGGGAATTAGGGTCAACTCTTCGCAACTCCACAAGAGTAGTACGTGATGCTATCCAACTATGTGTTTTTATAAGGGATACAGCTATTAATCCAAATAAAAGTTGGATTCGTTTTCGATTAATCTTTATTCTCGTTTATAATAAATTCTACATGTGAGTTAGAAATTCTGTGACGAACTTGATAAAACTCCCTTACCTAACATTTATCTTAATACAAAACCGTCTTGATATTTCAGACACGTCTTTTTACCAGCCCGTGTCGACGCGCTATCCTCAATATGACGGAAATATTACGGCTTCTCATAATATGTGGATTTTCCGTGAGCTTACGCCGCGTACTTGTAAATATTTGTGGTATGCAATATAAAAAATCCAAAAAAAAAGGAAATGTATTTCTGATGAATTTCATAAATTTATTATTCCCAGTGCATTTCGTGATGTACCCGTACGCAGTAGAATTGAATTTTAAATTATGAATATTTATATCGGGTGAACATTTGCATTATAAGTAATACGAACATAATTATTGGCAATTGAAACTTTTCAGACGTAATTCCCTTTATGAAACGTTAAAGATTTTAAATAGAAAATTAAAGACGAATCGTAATATTATTCAAGTATCTAAAATGCAACCCTTGTTAAGCTGACGGAAGAGATTCAACCGTTTGTATTAATCTTTTCCGACTTCTTTTGCGAAGTTAATCTTGTGACTTGTTTACACCCTAAATTTCCGGTGTTGTTGATTACTAACCATCTTTCAACTTAGGAGTGTTTCCCGCTTTAATTTCTAGTGGAGCTTCATCTCTAGTAAATACGTGCCAGCCCATTATCATTCTGCTAACATGCCGGATTCATATGTTTCTTTAATTTTTAATTTACAGGATGTACTTACATAATTATTCAATAATTTTGTTCTTGCTTTTAATATGATTATCTACCTTTACCCCTTTCTCTGTAAAACGTCTATACGTAAGGGTTTTTTGTTTGTCTCAATGTTACTAACTGCATGGTTTAAGTAGCATCAATCATTATATTTAAAATGCGTTCGTTGCACAGTAACGTTCATGAATCTCATATTAAGTTAAAAACAATTACGAGCGTTTTCCTATAAAATGTAATCTGTTTTTGCTAATCGGTTTTTCCATTACTTTAATAATGATTTACGTATATCAACTAACTGATACTTTGATACCGTACTAGTACACTAAGAATTATCCGATTGTTTACCACAACTAAAAGTTTTTCTTAACTGGCTAGGAACAATGAGAAATTTTCCGTTTCCGTAAATTCTAAAAACTCCAAATAGCACCACAATGTGCACAAGGACGATAATTTGAAGGTGAAAACATATTCATGTGGTCGAATCAAAACGTGTCTGGTTGAAACAACCCAATTATATTTTGGTAAATGATTTAACGTAATTTATTTCAACGCACGTTTGCACGTTGGCACAAAGTATGATCTGAATGATTCTACTCAATGCAACGTAAAATCGATGTCAGTAATTACATAATAACTAAATCTAAAGTAATATTTACATGGGCTTCAGAGTAGCTGCGTTTTTAATACAACACAATCAATAATGTATCCGTTGATTTAGAGAAACATCCCTGCATATAAACAATAAGAAAAGAATCAAGAACTCACATTGTAAAGAAGTTACGAATGCAATTCGTTTATTTACTACTTGCCGTTAGATATTTAAATTATTGAACTGTATTTTAGTTTAATTTAATTTAATCTGCCATTACGGCAAGTGTTATATTTGACAGTTTAGTTTACTGTCTGTCGTTAGATAAGTAACACATCGTTCAATAAGTCCCGAGACTAACAACGAAAACAACATTTTTTTTTTCAAAAATCATTTTTATTCATCAATATAATCTCCTTTTAGAGTGATACAATCTTTCCAACGCCTTTCCAACATTTCTATACCATGTTTATAGAAGGATTTATCCTTTGCTTCAAAATAGGCTTCAGTTTCGGCAATGACCTCCTCATTCGAGCCAAATTTTTTTCCCTGGAGCATTTTTTTGAGATCAGCAAAGAGCCAGTAGTCGCTGGGGGCTAAATCTGGCGAATACGGGGGGTGGGGAAGCAAATCAAAGCCCAACTCGTAGATTTTTGCCATGGTTTTCATGGACTTGTGGCATGGTGCATTCTCTTGCTGAAAAAGGATTTTTTTCTTCTTCATGTGCGGTCGTTTTGCTGCGATCTCCTCCTTCAAACGTACCAACAAGTCAATATAATAATCACTGTTGATCGATTTACCTTTTTCCAGGTAGTCAATGAAAATGACGCCATGTGTATCCCAAAAAACAGACACCATGACTTTGCCAGCAGATTGCTGCGTTTTTGGACGCTTTGGGCGGCTTTCGCCAGCCATGCGCCACTCAGATGATTGCCGATTCGACTCCGGAGTGAAATGATGTATCCATGTTTCATCCATGGTCACGTATCGACGCAGGAAATCCTTTTTATTGCGAGTAAATAGCGATAAACAGCTCTCTGAATCGTCGATTCGTTGCTGTTTTTGTTCCATTGAAAGCAATCGCGGCACCCACTTGGAAAAAACCTTTTTCATGCTCAATTTTTCATGAAGGATTGTAAATACGCTTCCAGATGATATCTGTGTCATTTCTGCAATCTCACGGACCTTTACTTTGCGATTTTTCATTACGATTTTGAATACTTCACTCACATTTTCCGGTGTAACGGCTTCCAAAGGCCTACCCGAACGTTCCGCATCGTTTGTGTCCGTACGACCACGTTTAAACTCAGCATACCAACGACAAATCGTTGATTTGAATGGAGAGGAGTCCGGGTAACGTTTCTCAAGCCATTGCTGGGCTTCTACGGTGTTTTTACCCATTAAAAAACAATGTTTTATCAACACGCGAAACTCGCTTTGTTCCATTTTTCAAACAAATTACAAAGTGACTTTACTCTAACCTCGATAACTCTGCTTTTTGTGGTCCAATCGGCATGAAATTTTTACACGTTTCATGTGAAGGTTCGCACTCTAGGGAAACGTAGCTAGTTTGGTACTACTAGCACCATCTCTGGGTTAGTCTCGGGACTTATTGAACGATGTGTTATGTAGTGTATTTAATTTAATTAATTGTATTACTCATCCACAATGTAAATCTCACACTGATTCCTCCACTTGTAGCGCCCCGGCTCTCCAAACTCGCTAGTACGAGGGAACTGACCGATATAAATGTAGGCACCCGCCGTCAGAAAGACACGTCCTACCTCCGGGACAGACGCTTCCGCATAAAGCTGAACGGTTCCAGATCGTCGCAGAGGACGCTATCAGCGGGCGTGCCCCAAGGATCGCTCCTCTCTCCGGCGCTCTTCAGCATCTACGTGAGAGACCTCCCGATGACGCCCAATACGAAGCTCGCTTTGTACGCGGACGCCCTGCTGTCAAGCTCCAGGTCACCACGACTCGTCATGCACCTGCCGGATCGAAGTCAACTCCGACAAGAGCACCGCGATTTGGTTGACCAGGCGACGCCACCGTCCCGAACGGTGACGTCGTTATGTTCTACCGCCCCATCCCCTGTAGAACAGAAGCCAAATACTTAGGTGTCACCTTTGACTCTGGACTAACCTGGGCTTCTCACATCAACAAGTGCGCTAGCCGTGCGAAGGCGGTCACAGCCCAGCTGTATCCCTTACTTAACCGTAGAAGCAAGCTCTCCTCGGAGAACAAGCTGAGGTTATACAAGGCGATAGTCCGTCCGACAATGACGTACGCTGCTATGGTCTGGGGATACGCAGCGCCTACGCATATGAACAAGCTGCATCAGGACGCGGGGATACCCAAAATAGCGGACTTCATAAAGGAGTCCGCAGTGCGACTGTATGACTCCCTAGCGGATCATACAAACCCGTTGATCAGTACGTTGGGTGATTACGATGAGGCCGAACGCCATCGTCACAAGCGTCCGCGTATGATTTTGCTCCCGTGAGCGAGTGGAGCCGCCGCGTTTTCAACACGACTTCATAACTAAATTCTCGCGCGGTTAAATTCAAAATTCCTTGAGATGACGGAGGTATGATACAATGTATAGGGACTCCATTTAGTCATGACGTTCATCGTTCATCGTTCAGAAAGACAGTGCAGGCTAGTTCTACCAGTGTTGTTCAAGTGTTAGTAACGTGCTTAATAAGTCTAAAAGATTCCATCGCCCAAAGGGGCATCATGTTCGATTCAGGAAGTGAATATAGTGATGACAATAAAAGAAGAAGGGTTGAAGATGCAAATGATCTATTTAGTCGTGGCAAGATGGTGAAAAAAACACCACAGAAAATCGATAAAAATAACAGTGATAACGACCTAAAGAACATGATCAGAATGGAAATGGAAAAAAAATGATGAAATGTTACAGGAAATTAAAAAGATTAGACGAGAACAAAAAGAGTACAAAGAAGAATTAAAAACAATCAAAAAGAAAAATTATAATATGAAAAAAGAAATAGCGAATTATACGTAAAGATAGAAGATCCAGAAAAAAACAAAAAGAGGAAAAACTTAATAATACAAAGACTAGATGAAGACCAGATTCCAAACAAAAACTTAAAAAAAGAAGTGGAATATTTCATAGAAAAGAATCTGAACGTAAAAGTCGCATTAAATAGCGCTGATAATTTGGGAAGGAAACGGTGCTTAATCCAGACGAGAAACCTGAGTGAGAAAATTGAGATACTGAAGAATAAAACTAAACAAAAAGAAAATATTTATTGACGCAGATCTAACAACAAGAGAGCGGGAAGTACAAAAGTATGTAACACAACACATGGAACAAGAAAAGAAAAACACAAATCAAGGTAAGATGCGGTACAAAAAATGAATAGAATGGTACGACAAAAAGTTGCACCGCATAAGTGGCCATACGGAAAATGCAAAAAACTAATAATAAATAAAAACGGAGATTATTTCAAGACGAATAAGGCGATGGAAAATGTTATGAGTGGAAAAGAAAAAGCAAAACAGAATACAGTTATACGGAAAATTGGGGGCTAAAGGGTAAAGAAAAAGAAATGAGGAGTTTAAAAATTCTAACGTGAATTTGTTGTTATTGACGAAAGTCAAGATGAAGGGAAACGGGCTTAAGATAATGAGAAAAGGGCGTGGTTTATTTTACAGTGGGGTGGAAAAGCACATTAGAGGACAAGCATACATACAAATGAAAAGCATTAAAAGCTGGAAATTTGTGAACAAAGCGATTATGAGTGTTGTGTATAAAATAAGTGAAAGCGAAATAACTACAGTTTCAGTAGTGTACGGCCCTAACGAAACAGACAAAAAGAGCGACAACGACTACTTTTGGCACAGTTTGCAAAGCCAAGTAAATAAAAAACAAGGAATACTGGTGATCGGGGAGAATCAAAACGGAAGAGTGGGGACTGACGAGATGAGGATGAGAAACACAAGGAAATGGTACTAAATTTAAATGGTCAAAGGATAATATATTTCTGTGTGGTAAACAATCTCTTTGTGGCAAATACCTTTTTTCAACATGGATATATCTATAAATACACAAGACTGGTTGAAAATAGGAAAGAAAAATCATAATAGACCTTTTGTTAATGGAGAAAACAGAAAAACGTGGATGATGTAAGAGTGAAGCGGCAGCATGAGATAGGTAGTGATCGTCTGTTTGTAGACATCCAAATAAACGTGACAAATAAAAGCAAAGATGAATCAGAAACGCTAGAAACAATAGAGTTCTTGAGCATCAGAAGCTACAAGTTAAATAATGTAGAATGTCGGCAAAGGTACCAAGCAGAAATTGAACGAGAAATTGAAGCGAAAAAGTGGCGCCTAAGGTCAGGGAATAATATAGAAGTAACGTGGGAAAATTTTGAACAAGTAAATTTGAAAGCGGCAAGAAAGGCCCGCAGCCTTTACAAAAACGAACAATGGTCAAACGATGAAGTGAAAAAGGAGTTGTTGTTCAAAATAATACCAATGAAACTGATCAGGGCCAGATTGACAAAGGAATAGAAAATAAGGCAAATAATAATAAAATCAAAGAACGGGTTAGCAGCAAAGAAGAAAATAAGACAAATAGGGTAGATACTGATGAATCTAAACAGGAACAGAACAGCAAAGAAGAGCAAAATAAGACAAAAAAAGGTTAACATCCTTTAAAATATTATTCCTAAAAAGTCGGTTGAAGAACACAATACTGACAAAGAAAACGTAACTAAAGCCATTAATTTAGCTGTTGATACTTCACACAATTTAAACCAAGGTAAAATTGAAGATTTTTTAAAACAGCCCGACAAACCACAAAGAAAAAATTAAAAGAACATCAAGCGAGTTACATCCAAAAAATACCAAGAGGTATTCAAAAGAAAAAAAACATTGAAAGAAGAAGAAATTAGAAAGAAAGAAGAGGGAAAGAGAAAAAGGGAAGAAGTAAAGGCTTAAGCCCTTCTTTGGGAAAACCTTCCTTGTTTTGGAACATATTTGAAAAGAAGTCTCATCCTTATTATAAATGCGAGATGGACCATTCAATATTTCAGTTAAATTATTAGCTTTAAAATAGTCTTTTATTTCAGAAAACCATTTTCTTATGTCGGTTTCTGATATACACAAGCTAGCTGAGGTAACACTTTCGCTAGTCCTCTGAACTATTGTTGGATGTCGCTTTAAAAAGGCCTGGAAATGATTATGTTTAATGCTTGGTAAGATTAAGATATACTAGATAAAACTACCTTAAACCAAACATTTTCTGGACGATTGTTTTTAAAAGGATTCGATTATGGATTTTTAGTTAAAAATTGTTGAACACTATATAGAACGTCTGATGTTTTTCTGGGGAATCCTCGATTTGCAGTCTCATGAATTCACCTTTGCAATTAAATTATAATTCTACTTATCAGAGCATTTTAAAAACTTACTTTTCCAAAGCTAATTCTTCCTGAGCAGATAGAATTGGAGCAGGGCCGCATGAATCCTTATGACCAGGATTCTTTAATTTAAATGCCAAAGTAGATTTTGATAGTTCATATTTTTTGGCAGCAGCTCTTAGGGATAAATTATTAGTTTTAATTTCATATAAAGCTGTGTCGATTAGCTTTTTTTGTCGTAATCACGTTTTTTGGCATGATTTAATACGTTATTACTCTCTGAAAAGTATAATATTCTAGTTATTGGACACAAATAAATGAGTTACTGGACAGGTGGACAATAACTGATTTGAATTAAAACTGGAACACTTTATTTATATCTAATTGTAACATTTTTCATAAGGGATTTTGTTAGGTTATGAGTTACATGTAACGGATTTTTTTAATTATGGGACAGGCGTCCAATAACCGAAAAATCGGCAAAATACATTTCAGTTATTGGACACCCGACCAGGTGCCTTCAACCTAACCTAATTTACCGGAACTTGTAAATGGAACGTTAACTACAGTATTATACAGCTTCTAGACATCCTAACTTTTGTTAAGATTAAATCTAAGCTTGATGAAATACAGTTTATTTTGCTACTTACCCTTATTATAACTATAAGAAAACATTACAAATCTGTAATGATGATGCATGAATGTACACACTTCACGTAATATGGAATAGTTTCTATGTGATTCCCCGGTAAACTAAATAATACTAGCGCCGTATATGTGCAGTTTAGCATAATTCGTAAAACAGGTTTCTTATTATAAAGTGGCAAAGTAAATGTGTCCAATAACTACTATATGTCCAATAACTGGGTGGTTTACCCTATATATGTAAATGTAACTTTTAATATTAGATATAACAGAATTGGTTTACGTATTTTGTATTAATAATTTAATTTTATGATAACATTGTTTTATATCACATAAATGTAACTTAAAATGCAAGATTATGTTTCTTAAACATTAGAAAACTGTTACTGTTGTGTATCAAAACTTTAATCAAAAATGCTCCGATGACAGAGCCTCATTTGCTACAAAAAGATAATAAAATATATTTCTAATATGAAAGCTTAATGAAAAAAGTTTTTACCTTGCAACTAAAATTCTCCTAGGAAAGTAGTATATAAATTTCATAATTATGATAGAATTGGAGTCCACTTAAAAGCGACGCAGTTTGCAGCATTTTACACGATTAAAAGATCCTGATCAGTCAATTACAAAATAAAATCCGTGTGTGACATCTAAAAACAATTTTTGTGTTCCTACTATTTGTATGAAATATTTATCGAGCAAATTTTTCACGAGTAATAAGAACGTAACAATTCTGTTTGATGAATTTGATAATGATAATTATTAACGTGTGAGCTGGCTAATGTTAAAATGCATCAATACATTAATAAGAAATAATTAACTTTTACTTTCCGTTCATATTTCCTGTTGTACACATAAAAATGTCATCTTCAGTATGTGAAAGCCTTAAGAGGAAATTAAAGAAATTATTTTTATTTTGATAAAATACACCACATAGGGTAAACAGTATAGTTATTGGACAGTTAAGGAATTTTTTTTAGTTTTGACAGGAGAATACTTGGCTACAATATACCCCATTTAATATGCAA
>VTPC01085339.1:0-10465 GCA_011009095.1 Ignelater luminosus | reverse complement strand
AAAGCTGCTGTGCATAGAATGCTTCCCGTATTGGTACCTTTGAAAGCACCTGTACCTGCTTGAAATCAAAACAAACTGTTACAGCGTTTGGTGGATTTTCCTTCATTAGCTTGTGGAATTGGGCTGCTCGAACTTTATGTACCTTCAATTCAGTTATGAACTGGCTTTTGTTTTCATTTTCTGTCACATCTATTTGAGTTTTGGTTCAAACCCAAAAGGAACACACATCTGTGGCGGGGCTACCGAATCCGATATTAAAATTGTTGTTGAAGACCCTGCTGAAGTACTTGCAATTCACTCGCAAGTTCTCGCTTGTATTGTGATTGTAAATCTCCCACAGTTTTGAGATACTGTATTCGGATGATACTTAAATAAATTTTTTGATTTTCCTCTTCCATGGTGACTCTCTTTACCCTTTAACTGGCTTATAAATTCTTTAACTGCCGTTAACTCCCCGGCCCTTTTCTCTGAGATTTGATTTCCTTTCATAATTGTTTTACAGATTGTATGTAGTCTTCTTTGGCTAAGACTATACACAGATGTGAATCGTTTTTGACAAACCTGATGTCTGTTGCCATCCATTGTCACCTAAAGTAAAATAAATGAATATTAGTTACACAATACAATCTATGTTTTAACTTATATAATATTTCACAGAGAAAGAATGAGATTTTCCATTTAGTTTTCTTCATCTCTGACGTTGTGGGTTCTTTATTTGTAAAAAACTCGCCAGAATGTTATCCTGTTTGATTTTGTTAGCCTCTTTAAAAAAGGATTACCTCAAACGAATTATCTTTTCCTTCGCCAATGTGTTACACATCAACATCAAAATCATGATTGTCTAAGTTGGGATCTATATTGGAATACCTAAAAGTAGAATTTTGATAAAACATCAAACTTAACCTACAAAGTAACAAATTCATATACCTCACAGTTTTTTTCTTTCGCGCGATATTTTCGATATTGTCTGCTTTCTGGTACCGCGGTCGCTATCGCCAACGACATGTTCCACTTCTAGTGCCTCTATTATTAAACACCGAAACCTAAACACCTGAACATACTAAAATATCAAAATATCTAGAAACCTTCCACAAGCAGTCGTAACCGACAAGACAACCGCACCGGAACAAATTGCGTTATGTCGAGCACTCCTGAACAAAACTCGATTTGTTTGCCAACAGGACAAAATACGTTTTGAATGTCCAAGCAGATTTGACTTATTATTTCAATAAGGACAAAATTTGTTTTGAACGTCCAGGATATGAAAAAAACATTACGGTCTGTATAAGGAAAACAACGGCATCTTTAGCTGAACTTTTTAAAACATGGACAAAATGCATTCTGGAAGTCTGCTCCTCAATTTTGCATGTAATATTTTTATATAGGGGAAACTAATCAGTTATTGTCCTCCTTCCCAGTAATTGGCCACTTGTTATATTTTCTTCATTTATTAGTTTTAAATGCATCCAAATGTTTAAATTTGCCGCTTTTTAAAATCTTCAAACTTTGACTCATAAGAGCACACCCTTCCAGTAGAATTAACAAGCTAACTATTTACGAGGGAACCTATCATAAACCAAGTGCGTGAAAAGTGTTGAAATATTAACAAATTTCTTAAGGTGAGTGACGAGACATGTGTGTTAATTTTGTACTAATTTATTAACAGAGCACTGTTTGTAGTAGCTTTGGTAGAAATACATATTGTGTTCTACATTTTACGTAAATATCTAACCTCAAATTTTATTCTAAACAGAAATAAATGATATGCCAATTACTAGCAACAAAAGTTTACGAAACCGCTGATAATTGACATGTATGCCAATAACAGGCACATTTTTAAAAGTCACAGTTTCCAGTTATTGGCAGTGTTATGAGATCAATAGCAAATAAAACTGTATACTAGAAACACATATTGCTGATTAGCTTTTATTCTTTTTGGTGTTTAAAAAAGATGCCGAAAACAAAAAAGCCATCATTGTATAGAAAAACCTATACGGAGGCCAATATTACACATGCATTAGATGCTATTAATCATGAAATGTCTAAAAGAAAAGCAGCTGCTGTTTTTAATATTCCTCGTTCTACATTGCAATTTCGTTTATCACAAAATTTTGTAAAAAGTAAACACAGGCCTAATTCTGTATTATGTGTTGCCGAAGAAAATACTCTTGTAGACTGGATATTAGAGGTTTTCCGCAAAGAAAAATAGATATTCAGATGTCAGTCAAAACGTATTTAGATAATATTGAGAAACCGACGATTTTTAAAGACAATCTGCCCGGTGATAAATGGTTTCAAGCTTTTCTTAATCGGCATTCGCAGTTGACTAATAGAACTTCAGAATCAGTAACAAAGGCCAGTGCAAATATTTGCGAAAATGATATAAAGCAGTGGTTTAATAAAATAGAAAATTATTTAAGTGATAAAGAATTTCTTCATATATTAAAAGATCCTACACGAGTATTTAATGGCGATAAAACCTGCTTTCTGTTTAATCCAAAACAATCTAAGGTGGTAGCTTTAAAAGGTTCCAAAGATGTTTATGAAGTTGATACAGCTCCAGCTAAATCTAACTTGACCGTGATGTTTTACTTTTCGGCTTGTGGTGACACCGTGCCTCCAATGATTATCTACCTCTAAAAACGAATGCCGAAAAATGTAATAGATACAGTTCCAGAAGGATGGGGTGTGGGTCACAGTTTAAATGGGTGGATGAAGTCTGAATTGTTTTATGAGTATCTAGCCAACGTATTTGATAAGTATTTAAAATTAAAGGATGTTACTTTTCCTATCATTTTATTTGTCGACGGACACAAGACTCATCTAACAATTCAATTAAGTGAACTTTGCACTCGTTTGCAAATAATCCTGATAGCATTATACCCAAACGCTACTAGGTTGCTACAACCTGCAGACGTTGCAGCGTTTAAACCTATTAAAAATGCTTGGAAAAGAGCTAGATTAGATTGGTCTCGACAAAAGTCTATGAAACAATTTACAAAACTAGATTTTGCTCCCTTGCTAAAAGCTATAGTACAAGATATAAAGCCTTCTTCTATTGCAAATGGTTTTAAGGCGTATGAACTTTTCCCGTGAGACCAGAATGCATTACATTATAAAAAATGCATTGGCAGAACAGCTGACATAAACGACACTGTTGTTGTAGAAAATCTTGAAACTTCAAAAGATACAATCAGTTACGATGAATTTTGTAATATTGTTGGCACAAAGACTTTAAATACCTTTGACATAGAGATCGAGCAATCTAACGATATTTACAAAATTTGGAAATTTTTTCAAAAAGACAAGAATATTGCCGAACGTGTTAGTAATAATATTAGCCAAACACAAGAAATGAAAAACAAAACCGATGATAATGAAAATTCTCAAGAGCATAAATCTTATGATTATTTAAGAAACATTTGCGATTTAGATTTAACTGAAAATAGTTCTGAAAATCTGCAAAAAGATATTGTAGCAACATACAATATAGAAGATATCCCAATAGTTATTGTGCCTCCCAACGTGCAGCTAAACGATTGTAGCTATAACGATTCACTAACTGCGGAAGATCTTCAAATTCTTTCTGACTGTGAAGAAATAGAAAATATATCTTTAAATGTAGAACTAAATTACAGTAACGAGAATAAATTGATTGCTGACTATGGTGATATTTCTTCCGAGTGCAAAAGTAATTCCAACAAAAAAACAGGAAATCTTCATGAATACCTAATTTAGCCTGAAATTCCTCACCGCACAGGGACTCGTAACCGATCCAAAAAAGATCAGATGCCGTACGTTATAACATCCAGTGGCTGGAAAAATCTATTTAATGAACAACAGGAAATTAAAGAAAAAGCTGAATTAGAAAAACTTGAAAGAAAATAAAAGAGGATAGAAAATAAGGATAACAAACTGCTCACACAAAAAGAGAAGAAACCTCGTAAAGGAATATCTAAAGTTAATGTTATTTCAAACGTTATTCTTCCAACTACTGAAAATAGCTTAAGATCTGAAAAAACGGAGCAACCAGAAAAACAAGTACGAAGATTGTTTGAAGATGATTCCAATATATCATCGGTGGTTACGCAGAAATCAGAAACAAATGGTATATTACAGTCATTATCGAACTCTTGTTTTGTTAATTCTGGTTTATGCTACATGTGTGTTCAAAATATAACAAGCGTAAATGTTGGTTTAAAATGTAAAGTTTGTCGAATTAGACAGTACCATAAAATATGTCTCCAAAAAGTGAAACAATTTCCTAAAGAATTTGTATGCAATCCCTGTTTAAAGAAACAATAGGTTAGGTACTACAGCTAACTACAGACTTAATTTTTGCTTAACTTCGTTTTTTTTTATTTTAGTTTTATAAGTTTCTTATTTTGCGTTGTAACTTGTTTACTTTTATAACAACTTCTAATAATTAAATGTTTTTATGGCTGCTATTTTGTTTCATTTTATGACCTGCACAGTGCCAATAACTGACTGGCCAATAATTGGTGCAACTCTGCCAATAACTAGAAAATATGTAGTACTTAAAGAAAAAAAATAATTTTTGTCAGAAAAATTTAGCTGTTCTGTTAATTTAAACATTTTCTATAATTTCTATAGTTTATTAATACATATGTAAACATTAAGTAGACTATGTATATGTCCTTATATTTTCTGGAATATTTTCAACAAAGACCAAATTTGCATTTTTAAAAGTTTTAGTCTTAATGTCTCTACAAGTTCTAATGAGGAATACTGTACAAGGAACTGCTGGGGATTATTCAAGAGTAATACAGCAAAGGTGTTATTACAAAATAAAATACCAAGGCTCAAAATGAGGCTTAGTTAAACTGGAAGTCTACATATCAAAATGAATTAGGAGAAATGTAGAAACCAATGAAGACCACTAAGCAAAGTTTGCTTATATTTAAAGCAAAACAGAGAAGAAACAGAAATGTATTTTGGCATTTCATCTACTGGATAAGGCTAAGATGTAGGTACGGATTCCTACCTATGCAATTATTTGTCGAGCAATTGTTGATTTTGGAGCTGAGAATGAATGTCGTATGTTGATGGTTTTCATCTTTAATCTTAGTGACAAACTGCGTTTTTATAAATCAGTAATCAATATGTTTACTCAAGAACTAATCTAATCTGTTCTGAATCTTGCTTTAATTGTTTATACTTAAGAATGAACCATTCCTAATAAAATGGTTAAAAGATTCCAATAACCAGTTTTTAATACATTAATATAAAACGTGTTAACATATTTCAAAACGACGAAAGTAACCCAAACCAAAGTTTTAATTCTTGACGTTAAAATAAAAAAATATTTAACAGAAACTAACCTTGAAATATTAAAGAAACACAACATTTAACAGAACGCGGCTATTAATTCGTTAATTCGCGTGCAAGATTTATCTTGAAAAATAATCAGCAGCTGGGCAGCAGCTTTACCAAAAAATTTGTGCCTACCTTCATGCCCACCTGGGAGTGTTAGTTATATATAGTTAGTTATTATAACTTAAATGTTGTAATTATTTATAATTATAAAAACACTGACTATTCAAAAGGAACTTTTACAGGTTTCTAGAAAATTACCTCTTCTATATTGACATACTTGACGGAATATTTTGCTTGCAGTTTTCCATTTAAATTTCGTTGTGCCGATAGTGGGCCACTTAACAGTAATAATCAGTTACGTGCCTGATCCAAAAGATTACCGACTTTCAAATTAGAACAAAACCAACATACAATATTATAGTTAGGTCAGTGTTTTTCCTAAATCAATGAAGGAACTGTTTTATTTTCTACTCGTTTTAAATGTGTAGAGCAAATTTTATGATAATTTCAAACAAAACTGCAAAAATACATTTTTAACCAAAACGAATTAAAGAGTCATTTTTAATGAAACTGTTACGTGGGTAACCTTCCACTTATTTTATTCAGCGTACGCCATACGTGCCCTACTTAATCTTACAGTGTTAATAGGTTTTCGTTTTTACGTGACGCGTTTTGGAATTTCGTTAATTACATCATTTATGCGCAAGGAATTAGCTTTCCTGATGGTAGATACTAGTCCATGAATCAGTGTTTAATAAATTTACTCAGGAAATTAGATACTCCATTTATCTCATTACTACTTCCCAGGTTGCTGAAGGAAGACGCTAGACAATGCAGGAAGTCCTTATTGATGTTGTCACATTTGGGCAATACTTACAGGGTAATTGTACTATTTTTATTAAAACGAAACCATAAAATATTTCCGAAAAGTATTCTTATTTTTTATTTTCTTATGATAACGTGACTTCTATAAATAATGGTATTGTAGTTAATATTTTATGGAATATGAGCTTGTCACTAGAAGTGTTCAATGCAACGCTTTCGTAATTCACCCTCAATCTAAAATATATATATGTATATATATACTAATTTCCTAAAATTCTCTTCTATATTCCTACATTAATCTTCGAGATGAAATCAAGTAGCGTACTAGAAATTAAGTTAATTTGGCTGTTACATAAATAATATATACTTGTCAAAATAAGTAATATTTTACAACTATCTGAATTTCGAAGTACGATAATGTCGCTTAATAGACATCATTTTTCAAGGTTCCTCTTGTTTATGGCCCGCAGTAATCGCGAATCTAAAGATCGTCATCTATCATATAAATTAGGTTGTTAAGGTTGCCATCCAAGAGAAAATTTTATGACAGCACTAAAGCATCTGCTTGTTGTTATTAAGGTACTTATGAGGAAATATATAACACGTGCGTTTCTTGTTTTTATACATCTCCCTATTTATGTAGCATCAAAAAACTTTGTACAGTAAAGAAGTTAGTGAACTTTAAACTTCTTCTAATCTTTTTGTGTGCTTGATTTAAGAGCACTACATGCCAACTAGTAAACTCTCATTTTCTTTTTCTGTTTCAGACTACTGCTGTAATGTAATTTCATTGCAATAATTTACGACATTATGGAAAACAAAGCTTGTCTCTGAAGAACCTACTTTAGCTACTTTTCGTTAAATTAATTTTAAATTACGATTCCATTATACTCAGTAATTTTATTACGCTTTTACAATTTTAAATTTAAAATGAAACTGGAAATAAGTAAACAAAATGGCAAATCTGCATATCGGTTAGTTTTGCTTGTACAAAATGATACAACTTATCAGATAAAACAAGCGTGAAATTAAGAAAACGAAAAAATTACCATTTTAAATTAAATGTCAAAATAATATTTGACTGGACGTTTGAGTTTTACCGAGGTATGGGCCTTCCGTGTAATTCCGTAGGCCTATGTAGGTATTAAAGAATTCAAGAATTTTAATGAAATTTTGCTCGAAACTACGATGAATTTCGACATGAAATTACAATGTCCAAAGTTCCGGAACAAGTTAGAAATGAAGCTGTCACTGGACTGGGAGAGCTGTACTTTACGCGTTTAATTAGAGCATAGTGAGATATACCATCTGCCCAGGGAGCTTTGGGTTGCAACCGAGAGCTTCTAGCTTGACCAGAACGTTAAGATGATTTGTAGGGTAGTATAGGAGTAATATTATAGTGATGCAAATTATGTAGCTAAAATTAGGGTGGACTATGAGTGGTAGCAATTTGGTGTTATTTACTCGTAGATTCTCTGCACGCAAATGCGTGTATACTAATTGGATTTGGTTTTATTAAAGCAAAATTGTAAGATTTGCTTTATTCCCAACTAAATAAACTTGTAATAAATGTTTATGCAAATAATATGGTTATATTTCTTTAAAACATGCGCAATGTTCTCTAACAAATTTAAGGTTAATCCTTGCTGATGTTTTTAAAAGAAAGCTGAACGTGCTGAATATTTATCATCCAACACAAAAATTAAAATCAGCTTTCATGACCTTGATAAAATGTAAAGATCACTTTCAAATTTTAAGCAAAACCAATTTATCTCCTTCACTTATTTTTGATCACGTTTTTAATTTTTAAAACGTTTGAATAATAAACAACTCCAGGATTAAAATTTATTTTAGAGACGCTTGTTGATCTGATTCACTTTTATTTTTTTCGGATGTAATATTCAAAATTTATTTTCATCGAAAGTGTTTTGTTGTTGGATGAAAAAACATTCTAGAACCTTTCTGTAGAGTAATTATCCTTAAGGTATCTTTTCCTTTTGATATTCATACTTTTTAAATGAATATAAAACTGAATTTTAAGGAAACATGTAGTTAAATGTTTTGCATTTTTGACTGGTATTCTAAAATACAATTCACTGCAGGTAAAGCTCTATTAAGATAAGTGACTCAGTAGTCGTAATGTTAAGGGAAAGATCTAATAGTTCAATAAATCTGAGCTTCTGAGCTCCCCTTATCTTCAAGTAGAAACTGGCGAATACTTGTATGGAAGATTGATTTTTTTATCTTTACAATTATTTTTATCTTCATTTGATTTTGCTAAAATTTCAGAAATTATAGAGCTTTGAAATAACTTCTATTAATAGTAGTAGATACAAGTTTTGGAACTGACAGTCGTCATCGCTAAAGTAGTGACAATATTTAATTAATTATTATAATCTCGTGATGTGTAGGTTAATTTTTCCTTACGAATCTAAAAGGATTTGTCTCGACTTTATTGTTATATTATAAATAAATATTTTAATGTATAAGCTATAAAAAAGTAAATCCGTTATAATAGTATTTACCTGATAATATATTTGTGAAGTGTTACTGTTATCACAATACAATAGCATTGTTGTATTATCAAAAGACAAAGCCAATTCTGTCAGAATTGTTGGCAGATTTTACTACAAATTATTTCATTCTCAAAAAGTACATATTTGTTATACACATACACTTGACGAGAATTTTATCTTTCAAGAAAGAAGTATTTGAATTTATGAATACAAAATTCCCTAACAAAATTTTGTTATTCGTCAAAAGAAATTTTCCTCAATAAATATGATATACGCTAAACTTCAAGACAGTTTAAAATCATTTCTGCACTGAAAGAAATCTAAATTCATCAAGGTGAAGCCACTGGATAAAATTATAACTGAATAAAATTTAACACTCTAATAAATTTATGGAGAAACAAAGCTCATTCACGTGTTGTGCTATGCAAATACTTAACGCATGAATGAATTTTAAAGCAAAGTTCTGTTTTAACATTGAGGTAGAATCTTAATGACATTCCTTCGCAATTCGGCATATTTGCTAGTCAACATTTTCTAATCTCAAATAATTGAAATACATAGATGCTGCAGAACGGTCAGCTCTAGTAAATTCTCTTAGCCATTTCAATTTACTACATCGGAACCGTGAGGGATCCAGCTTTTGATTAGGAAGCCGGTCGTAATCATTGCTGAATGCCTCTACAATATTAATTAATTGAGTTCCATGTAATAGCTCCTTTTATCGTTTAGAGAACATAAAGCTCTATTAACATTGATTTGGCGAACCTTGCAGGGCTCTTTTACCGCTGATAGTAAATTTTTGAACCTGTCTCATAAAACTTTAAAGAGATAGCGAAGGAAAGAGAAACAAGTTCATTCAAAGGAAGAAGTTTCTAAAACTTTCTTAAAATTCAAAACTTAATAGTTAACCACGCTCTGTAAGACTGGCGCCTAAGTGTATTTTGACTAAAAATATCGCTTTTCCCAAGTTGCCTTTTACAAGTCATTGATAGATCACAGTAGGAAGATTAATGTTCAATCAATCGCAAAGCACACAATAACAAGGCCTTTTAAGAACGGAAGTTTTAACAACACAACACATACATTATGTACATATTTAAAGGAAACGAAACGTTGCTTTACACAAGCTTTATTCAATTATAAAAAATACCTCTCTTGGCGGTTATTAATTTCTTTTAATGTTGGAAGGAAGCTATAATGAAGATGGGTTTTATTGGGTAGACTATTTATTAACCGTACCCTGCTTTCATTGTAATGTAAATGGTAACCTTTCGTACGCAAGCTAACATCTATAATTTTTCACTTACATTTCTTGTTCAAATGAACTTCACTTTACAAAACTACCTTGATTATTCAGATTTACTGTCGGTTCGTTATATCGTTGTTAGCTAGGATTCACGTTTGAATGCAGGTTCATTATAATAGTAGCATACTGATAACTGATAAGGTACGACCTATTTCTTAAGATGTGCTCCAAGATAATTGCACTAGCTAGAAATTGAATAGTGCCTGAAAATATTTGTCCACAAACAAAAAGAAAGGTTGACAGCTTTGGATTTAGAGTAACCATAAAGAGTGAAATTAGCTTTTTTACAATCTGATTCCCAAGGATATAAACAAACTGAGAACTACGCCGCACCGCCTAGATATAATACCTTGTCAACTCTAGCGATGGATCATTGTACTTTTACATTTCGTGTCTTTAAATGAATTAATGTAGTCCAATTAATTTAGTGCAGGAACTGAATTTTTTGCTTTGTCGTACTTTCATTATTCAGGAAGTTTTT
>VTPC01085337.1:0-11571 GCA_011009095.1 Ignelater luminosus | reverse complement strand
AAATCAAATTTAGTCTGATATAAATATTGGACTCAAAGCTTTAGTAGTGTTCTTTGTACTGGCACTTTCAACTACCAATTTGAAAAAAATCTAAAATAAATATTTAAAACAGTTCAAAAAGTTCTCCGGGTTCAATCCAAAAAGTTGCTTGAAAACACGAAATTTGATTCAATGAAAACCATACTTTTGTAGTTTTGATATTAAAAAAATTTATTGGTCAACAAGAACCTTAAATAATAATTTTTCAGAACTATTAAAACCGTCGGTAATAATGAACGTAGCGTTATGTCTGATATTATTAGTAGTTCCTCATTGTTAACCTAAAAAACCTGTATTGGATTCAAAGAAGCAGTCGGCCAGAAACAATCAAAAATTCTTATATAAGAGTCAGATTGACATCAAAAGCTCAATATAAGGTAGAAAAATTTGTCATATTTAAAAGATCTGGACTTGCTTAATTCCCTACTTCTAGCACAGTTACACAAAGGTCAATTTCAAATAAATGAGGTCTTCAAACTTTAATCTACTGTTGTGTGACGCTTTTTATTTTGTCGTTCGTGGGACGGTGGTCGCAAGAGGCGTCTCGCCTATGCGATGCTCTTCTGGTCGATCTCGGGCGCCAGATTTGATAAGGGGGTTCACTCCCCCACCTCATCCTTGAGACGGCCAGACGAGGGCTCACCAGGTAGCTACGATGGAGATACGGCACTCCAGGGGTCGATCGGCTCCAATTACACTGCTATAACGTTTTCAGGAATAAAAACAACCAAAAGTTAAAACGATATCTATATTAATACATTCGGATGTACTACATGGATCTACAAGCCAGCGGGTGCAAAGCCAAACTTTCTCTAAATCTACCCAAGCCGTGCAGGAAGCGTGGAGCGGTTAGTGCAAGCGCAAAGGGGGTGATCGGTCGGGTTTCGGATCGGGTCTCGTGCCGAGATAGGGTTAGGCAAGAGGTACAGGGGATGAAGGTGTCCAGCCCGGTGGTCGCCTCAAGCGAACTTCACCGGTATTGGGCAGCCGCTCTGGGATAAGACCGCGGCGGTCGCCTCTAGCGAGCTACGCCGATGGCGGGATCCCGAGCCAGGAAGAGGAGAGAGAGAGAGAGAGAGAGACGGTAAAAGAGGATTGTACTATCCAGTCTGGTGGTTGTCTCTAGCGAGCTGCACCGGTACTGGGTAGCCGCTCTGGGATAAGACCGCGACGGTCGCCTCTAGCGAGCTACGCTGATGGCCGGATCCCAAACCGGGAAGGGGAGAGAGAGAGAGACGGTAAGAAAGGATGGTCGGAACGGTAAACAGGTAAGGGTAAAGAGAACGGTACAGGAGGGCATCTTAGTGGTTACCAGGTTACTCACCCTCCCTCGAATACTCATTTCTACTCACCTTCGCTGAACTGTTGTTCGGTGCTCGCGCATTTGCTTATATACCCGAGGAGGCTCCCCCCACGCTACAAATTAGCGCAGTGGGGAAGACAAGCGGACGTAGTGGGAGCAGTTTATGGCTTGCTTTTCCCTTTCCACATTAATGAATGAAATTAACGGCGTAATTAATCATAATTAAGCATAACGGTTAAACATGTAATTTTTATAGCGGGTGTGGTAAATTGTATTTTACCAACTTTTCGGAAATAAGATATAATTGGCCTCAAAATGACCAGCATTTTATTTACAACTTAACAAATACTAAATTCTCGGTAATTACGGTCCCTTGGCTTCAGAAAATTAAATATTCTTACATTCATAACTTAAATAAATAAATTGAATACAACATTTTAGTAAAGAAATAAATTATTGAAGGTAACATTCTAGTGACGATCGCTGCATCGCAGCTGTCGCTCAAGCGCCATGTGCGTGATAACGGCGTGTGGATGCACGGATAAAATAATTAAATGTCCTTATTAGTCTTACATAATTTCTAGTAACTTCGTTACAGTTGTTGGATTGTTACTGTCATAATTCAGATACTGTATTTGTGCAAATCCTTGCATAAGTTAATTTTTCAAAATCTCAAAGTGCATCTTCGTGGAACTTCTTCAATAAAGAAAAAAAATGATACAAATGTTTTTCTTTTATCATTGATATTTTTGCTTAAAAGCTTTAGAAACTTTGCAGTTTTTCTCGAGCCCTGGAATTGTAGTTGTTAGAAGTTGTTTAGATGATAGATAGCGGAGATATTGATGTTGAATCAAGATGATGTTGAGTTGCTGCGAGCTTAACAAAGATGTTAGAATGGTAAGATATTAGATATATTGTGCTGTTAGTGCGGTAACGTTGGGGGATACTCAAGATGAAGATGTGAGACGTCTAGGCGAAGCCGGAGAAGTTGTTGGAAGTGGACGACTGCATAATGATAGTGAATAATGAAACCGACGTTTTAGTTGTTAGAGGGTGAATGATGCATTGAACTGCGTAGAAATTGCTAAAGGAATTTTAAGGAATGAGTTAGGAATAAACAAACAATGCTTTAGAACCACAAATCCCCGCAGTTCCTGGAACTGGGAGATGCCGGGACTGACGAGAAAGTGGATGATCACGGCGCGCGAAAGACCTTCAAGATGATGATGAAAATGATTGCAGCTAAACCTACGCCCCTGGGAATTAACGCAGGACGTCAACTGCTGGACATGGCTAAAGTGTCTACAGCTGGGCCAACACCACCCCTGAATAGGATAGATGCTGACGACCCGTTTGAGGTTGCTACGCTACTGTTAGTCCTACCACGCATCGCACATACCCATGCTTAGGCAGCAGTTGACAAGTGGCGTTCAAAGAGTTAAACAGCATATGCGTCTCAAAGCTGAAAGCAATCAGGCGTTCCCTGGAAACGGCTTAGTCGGTCAATCCTTCCAAACCTGGATCATCAGAAAAAAAAAAGTAAAGAAGAGATGAAAAACTAACGGTTTTTTTCGAAACCAACCCTGGTGACGACTTCAATAGACATTGAAGGAATATCTGTACATACATAAAAAATTTTATCTGACATGCGTGATAAAAGCAAATGTAATATTTTACTAGTCCAGGAAACCCATTGTGGGTCAAATAATCGTAGCCCAAATATAAAAAGTATGAAGCTTGTTTTAGAGCAGTCTGATGACCAATATTGTAGCGCTATCTTTGTTAGCCCTGGACTGAATGTTCTTTCAACTTCTCTAACTTGTAACAATGTTTAAATCCTTACTGTTAAGGTAAAAGGATGCACAATCACGTTTGTGTATAATAACTTCCTTGATCAGAAGTACCAGATTATAATGGAGGATTTCAACTGCAAAGATGGGAAGGACTTAGAGATATGGTCTAAACAAAAGGACCTAAAAATGATTAATGACTCAAAGTTCCCCCATCTTTATGCAGACACAGTTGGAGAAGAGGGTACAATTCCGATTATATTTTTGTGAGCAGGAGTTCGTTACGGACTCAATGCCAAAAACACGACACATACCAATAGCGTGTTAGCTGACGTAAACCCAGATATAGTCTCCCTCAATAGGAGGATTTTACAGAAGTGCTAGATGGTGAAGTAACTAAAATAGAGCCTAATCCAGAAAAATATGAAACATTTGTTGATGTGGTAAAAAAGATATCACGGAAACATACGAAAAAGGTGTAGAACGAAATATGTCCCATGACTTAACGAAGAATCTAAAATTCTGCTCGGGGGGTACCAGGAACTACATGATAGCGATCCTTTCTCTAATGAAACAGTCAAACTTGGCGAAAAGTTAATGAAAGCAATAGCCAAGTCTAGAACTGAGGGAAGAGCAACCTTCTGGAAGAGCTAGATATGACAGAAAACAATCGACGCTCCTGGAATCTCCTGAAAAATGTTAGTAACGACGCCACAAGAAATAACAAAAATAACATCCAATCTGGCCCAAAAACAACGAAATGGCTTCCAGATAAGATCAATTCCTGTGTAATGGAATTAAATATACCTAAGACCTGATGAAAATCACGAGTAGTGGCACTTCTGAAGCCTAGAAAATAATCAACAAAACCAAAAGGTTTCCGGCCTGCTTTCGTACACTATGTCATCTCTTTAATGCGTTTGAAAGAATTATTTTAAACCTCTAAAATTTTGGACGAAAAGTTAATTCTAGAGCAAGCGGGTATTAGGGCAGTGACGTCTTGTTGTGGCCAAATACTAAATCTCACTCATCACATTGAAATGTGTGGCTTATATATAGATCTTTCTGCTGCATACAATACTGTAAATCACCAAAAACTATTAGTAAAAGTATGCAACGTCATCGAACATTTGAATTTAACGAACCTACTGAAATGTTTACTTCAAAATCGCCGTTTCTACGTCACGTTCCAATCGAAGAATACTCGCTGGAGAAACCACACGGCCTTCCGCAAGGAAATATACTTGCACTATTTTTTTATAATATATACACCAACGATATACTATCTAACCCTGAAACGAAGCGTTTCATATATATTGATGACAAAGTCATAGCGACTCAAGAAATAAGTTTTGAATGGGTAGAATGTATAAATTCTAATTGTATTCTAATTTCTGTTACCATCAAACTTCGACAGCAACCCATATAGTCCATTCTACAATAAATGACACTGGCCGAATAATATCTGGATGCTTAAAAGCCACTTCAACAGATAAAATTTATTCCATCATAGGTATTGCCCTTCCATCCATTAGAAGCGAGGTTGTTTTGGAAGTTCAAAGGAAGAAGCAAGCAACTGACCAAAAAAGCTGTTAGCTGTGACAAGCGTCTTTTCTGTCGAGGCCTCGGAATGAAGAGAGGAGCTAACTGGAGGCTGTTGGTTACCATAACCTACTTTAAGAGCCCTCAACAGGCTCACAAACAACACTTCGTCATGCAACAAAAATTAAAAAAGATGGGAATATGCAGAGGACGTTAGATGTGGATGTGGAGAAACGCAAGACGCTGGGCACTTACTGATCTGCCCAGACTTAGAGGAAGATTGCACCCATCGAGGCCTCATCGCAATGGGAGATTTCAAGTACGTTTCTCTAGATTTTATGTTTGTTTAATACCTGTGTTGTCCAAACTTTATTGTTCTTTTTGTATTTATTTTATTTTTTATTTTTAGAAGAGGCTCACACTATCTGTTATGTCTAAAACGCATGAAGTAGAAAACTCAAGTACAATCAAATCGCAATGCTAACTTTGTTCTACCTTTAGAACAGTTAGAGACAGAAATTATGAAAATGGATGCTAAAATATTTTTCAAAAGTGGAGAAGAAAATAGAATACTAGAAACAGGATTTATGGTACAAAAAGGATACAAGGAAAAGGTAATTACATTTAACCCAATTATGCTCGATAAAGTTAAAAGGAAAACAGCGAAATATAAGCATAATAAATCTCCACGCACCTACAAAAGAAGAGGACAATAATGAATTTTATGAAAAATTGGAAATGGAATACGAAAAACTACCAAATTACGATATAAAAATAGTAATAGGGAACTGTAATGCAAAGGTAGGAGAGGAGGATATATACATATATATATATATATATATATATATATATACACGAGAACATAACGGGGAAATATAGGAAACACAAGGTGAAGAATGACAATGGGCAAAGAATAATAAGTTATGGAAAGAGGAATGCTCATAAGAAATACACCGTTAAGTAGGAAAGAAATTCATAAAGGGACATAGGTACGTCCAGACAGAAAAACATGTGTTAATAGAAAGAAGACAAGTGAACTACATAGCCAAAGTAAACAGTATGGACAGGGACAAAATGTAACTCCGATCATTGTGAAAGTGACATGTCGACAATTCCTAGAAGAAATAATAAACGAAAAACAAATAAGAAAATCTCGTAAGGCTACTGCAAGATGAAATAATTAAAAAAATACAGAGAGGGAATAACGGAAAGATTAAACACACATGATCAAGAAATGAACACTGAAGAAATCTGGAAAGGAATAAAAGTAGCGATAATAGATACAAATAATGCAGTGATAACAAATATTCCAAAACAATAAAAGAAAAGAATGATCTGATGAGGAATGTGAAAAGATAGTAGAATCAATTAGGAAAATAAAGTGAAATAGTAACAAATAAAAATATAGAGAACTAAGAAAAATGCAGGAAAAAGGAGAGAAAAACTAATGAAAATAAATTAGAAGAAATTGAGGAAAAATTCCAAAAAAGAAATAAGGTTATCAAGAAACAACAAGAATAGAAAAAAGATACCAAGCACATAGAGTATATGTTAAAAACAAAGAAGGTGAATCAAGAAAAGCAATGAATACATGGCAAAGCCATTTTGAAGAGTTACTAAATGGAAACAAGGAGGAAGAGCAGGGTAAAATACAAAACCTAAGAGAAGAAGATCAAATAATAGAAGTCCCAACAGAAGAAGTAGACAAAATAATAAAAAGTCTAAAGAGTAAAAAAAGTTCAGGGATAACAGAAATAACAGCAGAGATGATAAAAGCGGAAGAAAAACAACTGAGGGTACAATTACCTAAATTTATTTAAAAGATATGGGAAAATGAGCAAATAGAATATTGGACTAAAACACGAACATGCCCTATATATAAAAAAGGTAGTAAAATAATGTGTGAAAACTATAGAGGTACAGCATTGCTAGAAGTATGCTACAAAATGCTGGCAGAGTGTATATCGTACAAAAACTACCTGTTATGAACATAAAACCATATTGTATATACCTTTCATAGATTTTAAACAGTCCTACGACAGAATAAAAAAAGAACAAATGTGCCATACAATGAGGGAGCTAGGAATACCCAGGAAAACGATTCAACTAGTAAAAATAACGTTAGAAAAAACTAAGAGCGAAGTAGCTTGGAAGGGATTTAGCTCAGAAGAATTTGAAGTAAAACAGGGACTTAGGCAAGAGGATCCACTATCTACGGTGCTGTTTAATATGACGTTGGAAATAATTATAAGAAAATGTAAGATAAGAACAAAAACAAACAATATTTAGAAAGGAACATCAGTGCATGATGATTGCGGACGATCTGGCAGTATTAGCAACACAAATAAGGGAGCTGGAAAGGGTAACAAGAAGACTAATAAAAAAAGCAAAAAAAATTGCACTAAAAAGAAGAACTGCAAAAGGTAATAGGAAGTATGGAATGCTACGACCTCTAATGAAATCTAAGTATGTGTCACAAAAAACAAAGATAAAAATCTATAAGACAGTAATTAGACCAACGACTATATACGCATGCGAAACTTGGGTATTAAAAAAGGCAGAAACAGAACGTTCGGAATTATAGGAGAGAAAAATATTACGAGCAATATACGGTGGTATAAATACAGAGGTGGGATAGAGAAGAAGAACACATAAAGAACTAGAAAACATATATAAAGAACCAAAAATTTTAAAGACACAAAGAGTAAAGTGGCTGGGACATATTGAGCGTATCGGAAAAGAAAGGATCACAAAGTTAGTACTGCATAGAAGACCAATCCAGAGAAAAAGAAAAGGTAGACTGCTTAAAAGATGGAGTAGCAATGTGCAAAAAGACCTGCAAAGTATAAACATGGGAGATTGGAAGAGAAAAGCAGTGAATAAAAAGAAATGGAAGAAAGAACACTAAAAGTGAAATTAAGTTAGAAAATGTTTCATTATTAAGTGAAAACTCTTAAAGTGAAATTAATTTCTTAATTAATTTAACTCAGCAAAGCTGTCGAGGATATGCATATTCTAGTTTCTAATTTCAAAGCTCTTCCCACTGACTTGCAAAAGGTGTTAAAACTCGCCTATTGATACAGTTCTGTTAGGCAACCTTCTAAGATTGTAACATTGAATCCAAATCACATCGCATTTCTAATCTGGACCTTATTTCTGATTTAAATGTACAACCTGCAAGTAGGGAGATTGTTGGTAGCGCCGCAGTTTTGCAAAAAGTCTGCTGGGATTGTGGTCACACAGGGAGGAATCTATCGTTAAAAGTGAGCACTGCATTAAATGTAGGAAAGTAAATCATACTGTTCGAACTTGTACAACTTGTTCAGTGACCAAACACCAAATTTAAAGTCTCAAAAAGTCATTTTAAATTATGTTTTCGGTCATGCTGAGGATGATGAATGACCATATCTGAGAGTTGCAATATTTGGAAATCTCCGGGTACGTAAAAACACCTAAACACAAACCAATTGTTTCCCTTTTTAATGGCTTTTCTGTTACAAAGCAGTAGTAGGTATTATAGATTATTAGACCAAGGACCGAGGAAATTTTGGTCATCTATATTTATACCTTATCATCTAGTGTTAGATCGTACCTGTTTGTTTTTTATCAGTTGCAGAATAAGCAGGAAAACCCTGAAAAGTGAAAGCTAAAATCGACAGTTAAACTTTTTAACTCGCGTTTTGCGATTCATGTTAGTGCAATTTTAACTCTCTTTTACGTCATGCAGTGTATACCTGCAGACAAACTATTTTGCTAACTTCTAAAACGTTGCAATGTTTTTTTCAACTTCTTCAAAAAAAAAACGATAAAGCTTGGTACTTGATACCTCTTTATATCAAACAAATCAGGTTTGATAGTTTAGTTTTATTTTTTGTTCATCATAACGTATTGTTCTTTGATTAGGTCAAAGCAAGACAAACCATGATTATTTCCGTTACACAGCAATGGATGTTAACGCAGGCCTGGTGAATCCGGGAGGAGTAATCTAGGAAACGGAACCGATTCGATCTCCGTTTCTCCATAACAGTCACATTGAACTTTTTACTATGGTTGCATCACAACCTACCACGTGGCGGCGGGCGTTATAGATGCTAACGTTTTGCTTTTTGATGACATTATTGATTGAATATAATAAGAAACAGAAAATTTGGGGACTTGGTTTTGTTTGGGATGTTCTTTGAGTGAGTGCCGACCAAAAGATTTTAATTAACTCGGATTCTAAGCTTGATACTTGATACCTCTTTATATCAAACAAATCAGACAGTTTAGTTTTAGTCTTTGTTAATCATAACGTATTGTTCTTTGATTAGGTCAAAGCAAAACAAACCATGATTATGATCACCAGCTCTTCTGCATGTGTGAGACGATTTTATTCGATATTTGTATTACTTATAAATCTATATATATCACGAGTCAAGCGAAGAGGTTAATCAGCAAGTTTCCTCTTGCTCACTTTTATTGATGTACTATTACAACAAGCATGTCCTTTTAGCAGTTCAAGTAGGCTTAACAGATTGTATGATGCAAGATTTTAAATTCAATAAATCATACTACTAGCTGAATCAGAAAAGCTAAAAGGAAAGGATTAGCTAGAAAAGCTTGAAAACTAGGGATTATTGCACGTCGAGGTTTTGGAACAGTAAGTTATCTGAGAACAAGCAAAGTGTCTTTGAGAATGTCCTGTATACTTATTTGATGATACTGTAGAATATTAGCCAAAAAAGGATTTTTGCAGTAAACATTGGAAAAATTCGTAAATCACCAAATGCTCCATCTTTCTGATTTTGTCCGATTGACTACTTTGCAAAGGTACGATAATGATTCCAAGAGGGTATCCACTAGAAAAATTTTTTATCCTGTTTACGTACCTTCTTTATCTTATTCATCGTTTAAAGCTGCTCCACCAACTGGAACTGGACAGATTTGAAGCAGAGAAGATGAAGGTATATGACAAAACAAATTAATGTTCTGCTGACTACAATTTCTAGCTTGCTCAAACGTCGTGCTAGGTGTAACTTTTCGTTTCTTGTAAACAATTTGGAATATCTAAAAAAGGAGTTTGTGATCGATGACGAATGGAAGTAACAACCTCAGAATGCCAGGTAGACATATGTAATATAAAGATACGAGTGAAAACTCTAAATAATAGAGAAACAAGAAGAAATAAGCTGATCAAACTTCATTAAAAACATTGCAAAAATTATTTTCAAGCAACATTTTTTTGTTGGCAAGACTGGTATTTTCCACCTGTTCGGGTGTTTAGGTTAATAAAATCCGAGACGGACAAACGTTAGAATTCGAATTGTAGTGGTCTAAATAAATAAAAGAACAATCCGAACACCGCCGTTTTGAAACTTTGTATTTCTTAAAGAGCTTAAACAAATATATAAATTTTTGTTTTTTACTTATTTGATAAAATCGGGTCATATTCTTGTTTAAACTATCCAAATATCGATTTTGAGATTTTCAGATGTATATTACAATTGTCAGAAGGCAAACATCTGAAATATAGAACTAGTTGTTACATATCAAGAGCTAAACACAAATGTATGTGTCGAAAATTCCCACGAGGGAGGGAGTGAAGTATAAGGTGGTCTTTACTCTAATAGTGTCGTTGTAGCTTTGATTACTCGTAAATGAAACTGTAAAGAGCATACTAAGCTTCTTACTCCGACACCTCACGATGAAGGATTGCTTCTTATTTAATAGTTCCGCTAGAACGCGACAGTTACGGTTGTAGACCATACATTCGCTTTAAGCAATGTGGTGATATTTGAATAATAAATAGATAGTAAGAAATTTATTGAATGATAGTCAAAACAGGGAAAATAGTCATGTATGGTCTGTTAGGTTAAATCTCTTGGGTTCTTGATGGTGTTAAAACTGAAAATAAGAAAAACGCTGCGGAGAGGGAGATAACTGACGTTTTAATCTTTAAGTCTTTTTGCTGTAAAGTGGGAGTAACTGTTACGAGCCGTACAAACTCACTAGTTAATGCTACCAAACCTCCAAAATAAAATAAAAATAGAAATAAATAAAGATGGATATAATAGAAGAACAAAAAGAGAAAACAGCACTCTCTCGTCGGGTAAATAAAAGATACTAAAAAACAGTAATGTAGCTACTCTCCGTATGCAAATTGCATCAGACAGAATGGTAGCTCTCGTTTTCTGTTGATACTTGATATATTGCAATTTACAACCCTGCAAATCCTGTGCCTACTTGCTTTTTCTTCCGTCTACACAAGGCACATTATTCATCTTCAGAGTAAGTCACATTTTGGCAATTGCTGGCTAAATGTATAACACTGTTGCCATAAAATTGCAGTATAAGCAGATTGCTGTCTATTTTGAAAGGAAATATATTTTTTATTCTCTAAGTTGATTACCTGATACCAAGGGCACTTTCTAAGACGTTTTTTGGCTACCGTTCCTGTGCTACCCTCACCGTGCTCAAATAGTGTTCTAAGGAAATAGGGTGGTCGTTTATTATTTCGCTCCATGGCATACAGATTTGATATTTTGACGGTAACTTTGATAATTTCCTGTAAAGTAGTAGTTTAAAACATTTTACAGGACATACAATATGTACTAATCTTCTGACTTAGTTTTATTCCTTGAATACCGTCACGTCCACAATTTGATAAAGAAATTATCAATATTGCTCGATCATTTTATGTTTTTTTTTTTTGGAAAAGTCTTCTTTTATATCTATTCTGAAAGAGCCATCAGCTTCAGAGAAGTAAATTACTAGGTGATTTCTTGGTCAGTGTTACCATCTAAATTCCCAGTAGATATGTATGAATTTTACAGATTCATGTTTTACAGATTCCTGAATTAACCAAAGTGTTGGTGACCGTAGTACTTAAAAGGTTAAAATTGAAATAAAACCAACGAA
>VTPC01085333.1:0-12531 GCA_011009095.1 Ignelater luminosus | reverse complement strand
AAGGAAAATGAGCTGGTGGTCTTCATACCAAAGGCGACATAAAAACACCCAGATGTGCTAATTATCAAAACAACCATCTTCGTGTTAACTACAGATGGTGTGAAATTGCTAAACAGCAGCAAAAAGAAAAAGTAAAAAAGAGTAAGAGAAAGAAAAAGATATCAGAAATGGAAAAAACCGAAAATGAAATCAAGAGAGTGACCTTTAATGGATACATTGTATACATGACAGCTCGTCCCGCAAATGCATCAAGAGGAGGAAGTACGGTCATAGTAAAGAACAAAATAGGCCACACTGTAGAAAATAAATATGAAACTGAGATGACCCAATCTGCAGCACTGAAAATAAAAATTAGGAAGCATAATATTACTTTAGCAATTTGAATTTGGATGAGACGAAACCCCTTTTTGGATTTCGCGTTTTCGTCGTAGAGAAGGCTCCACATTCTTTACTATGCTCGTGACATTATTTTTCGTCTAAATAAATAAACTTGCGCAATCACATTAGTTTGGTGTCTTCTTCTATGACCTCCAGAAACTGCAGGTCAATAGTGGTCCATTGCCCATCCCTACACCCTTTGATTTTCTCTATCGTACTGCCTCATTCGCTCTTCCTAATTTAAGCCCTAAACCAGTGTTTTTCAATCTTTTTCAATACGCGACCTCTTTTTAAGTAAAAAAATTCTGGCGGCCCCCTAGGACCGTAACAATGCGGCGAGCGGGCGGGCATACTTCGCTCTGACAATCAATTTTCGAATCTATGCGTCTACCAAGATGCTAAATCTGAATATGCGAAATATTTTTGTGACCCTGTTTGGCTATTAAAATTAACATTTCCCGCTGATCTTTTCAACCACCTAAAAATTTTAAATAAGAACCTTCAAGGGAGAGAAGAAAACATTTTAACGGCAAAGGATAAAATCAAGGAATTCCTCGCAAAACTTCTTTAGAAAAAATGATGTGTGAGTCTTTCCCATGCGTTCAAAAGATTGTCGAAGAAACTGCAATGGACCAATCGTTGGTAGTCAGTTCTCACATTCCTTGCATGGTACAGAGCTTGCAAAATTTTGATGAGAAACTATTCAGTGACTTTCCAGAACTGAACTCTCAAGCTAGCAACGGCCATAGATGGATACTAAATCCTTTTTTAGATATGTCAGTACAACTGGCTGATCTGCCAACAAAGGTGAAATAAAATCTTATAGATTTGGCTGCTGACAGAATGCTCAAAATGGAATTTAGTTCTAAAACGATTGACGTCTTCTGAATGAAGAGAAAAGAACAATATCCAGGGAAGCTTTGAAACTATTAGTTCCTTTCGCCACTTCCTACCTATGTGAACTAACTTTCTCTTCAATGGTTAACATGAAAACTAAGAAGAGAAATAGACTCCAATTGGAAAATGATTTAATTATTTGCGTATCAAACATAGAACCAAGATTAGAAAATATATTAAAGAATAAACAGGCACATCCTTCCCACTGAAATCGTTGTATTTTTATTGTAGTGTAGGACCTACAACCCTTGCTTTTTACTTTTACCTGGCTTGCGACCGCAACCCCCCGAGCAAGACTTTGGGACCTCGCTGGGGATCGCGACCCACAGATTGAAAAACACTGCCCTAAACGATCAACACCACTTCCGTTATCACGCATTCGCACCCATTCTCTTTTATTAATTATGATTTTTTTACAGACATATTCCGTCCATCTTCTACTAGCTGACCTGAGCGGCCGCCGACATATCTACATGGAAAGGCCCGTATTATAACGACGGGCGGAATAATTGGTTCCTGTACCAAAGATTCCGCATCCATAGAAGCCCCATGGCAGCCCTCTTACTCAGGCAAGGTAGCTCAACATCTATACATTTAAATTTGGATTGAGCGAGATCCTCATCTTTGGATTTTGCAAAACGTCGCAAAGAGCGTCCCATCTAATGGCATTACGCTCTCTACTATCCCCGTAATAGTAACATCCTTCGTCCGAAAAAATTAAACTTGCGCGATTATATTTGTTTAGTTCATGTCAAGACCTCCAGCACCTTCAGGTCAATAATGATCATTCTAGGCAGAGACTACAATGTCAAAAATACTCGGTGGGGATCAAGATTAACCACAACTAAAAGAAAAGAACTAATGAAAGCCATTAACAATATAAACACCACAGACTCAGACCACTCTTCAGTCATTATGATCTTGAGTGATAGAATTATTAAGAGAGAACCAAATCCAACTTTGGTAAACAAACTCACATACTGGAAGAGTTTCCAATATGAGCTAGACGAGAACATACACCTTGATGTACCTTTAAGAACTACACAACAGTTATCAGAAGAAACTCAAATAAAAAAGAAAGTAATTTGGAACATTTATGCACTGGAAATTCGAAATCTAATCAAACAAAAACGAAAAGCTGAAAGAGCTTGGTAAACAACTAGAACAGCTGAAAATAAAACAATTTTACAAACAGCTTACACGAGAAATAAGAAAATTAAAGAATGAAACAGTTAATAGACATCTTCAAGACCTAATAGCAAATAATGAAACTCACTATTCGTTATGGAAGGCTACAAGGTACCTGAAACAACCTACATACCAATAACCTCCGCTAAAAAAGGAAAATGGTGACTGGACCAAAGAGAACACGAAAAAACTGACTTGTTGGCAGAACACCTGGAAGTACTGAAGACGATCTTTACGAAGTAATTAATGAAAAAACAGGAATAATATCACCTGTTTCCCCCAGAAGTGAGAAAAATAAAAAGATAAATACGAGCTAGGTTGATAATTAGTCGGCCCAGGTAAGAGATGGCGCCACCGGTATCACTCGTAAATGCTAACCTTGAAACGACTGCTTGGAAATTGTCAGCCGGTTGCGTCAGTTTGTGTTCGACAGTCATTGAAAGCGAACAACGGTATTTTTACAAAAATGAATCAAATCGAATATCGTGTACTGATTAGATACTTGTTTTTGAAAAAGAAAACAAACCATGACATCAACACCAAATTGGCCTTTGCTATCAACAATAAAACATTGAACAGCTGAATTGAAACGCGGTCGTATTTGCTCTCTGGGAACAACAAACGCGATCGTTTGACCATTTCGAAAGAGTGTTTGGCCATCTTCAACCGCGATAAGAAAGACTTTCTACGCCGTTTTGTAACCGTGGACAAAACATTGATTCATTACAACATACCGGAAACTAAAGAACAGTCGAGATAGTGGACAGCTCCTGGCGGATCAAAGCGGAAGAAAGCCAAGGTGTGTTTGTCGGCTAACAAGATCTTGGCCACAGTTTTTTTGGAATGCGAACGGTAGAATTGACATCGATTACCTTGAAAAGAGCAAAATGATAACGAAAGTGTATTATGGAGAGTTGTTGGACCGATTTGAAGACCCAAACTTGAAGAAATGGCTTGGTGCAAGCAGCGAGATGGAAGATAAAGCTCAACCCTAGGCAACCGCAGGTGCTAAAGGAGGGTAAGACCAGGTTTGCAATCAGAGAAGCTTCTAGAATTTAAAACAAATCTGTTCCTACCGTTTATGCTGCTCTTCTTTACCGATATTGTTATATTATATATTAATGGCGACATTTTCCTTTCCATAGACAATTCATGCTTCCTCTATTTCTGTTTGATCGATTAACTAATTGTTTGTGTTGCCTTCACATAATAAAAAATCACTGGCCCTTACTGATCGCAATTATGTAGACTTAACGGTGTCTGATTGATTGTGTTCTGTCTAGTATAAACTAACAGCAGTTGCTACGTGAAGTCAAGTCAATAAAATGCACATGAAGAGAGAAAGAGAGAGGGAGTACCTAAAAAGTTCATAAAAGAAAACAAACAAAAATCAAGTCAGCTCGCTTTTTAACAGCTTCATTTGTATTTAACTAAACCCATTAAAAGTAATAATGATCTTTTCCATCAAATAAAACACAAGTAAAAATCATAATTTTCCCTGCTTATCGTAAAGGAAGCAGAGAGAAAAGGCTATTTAAGTTCTCACGATAAAAAGGGAAATCTTAAAATTTCGAAATTGAATTTTTCCGCCGTTTCGTCCCCATAAATTCTCATAATAAATTTTTTGCTTCCCCCCTGACTGAATTAGAGTATTAAATGAATATTTACTTTTTTCTCCCTAAACTTTTATAATATCCATATGAAACATTCATCAAATTTCCCTCTCAACAATTTTGGACGATTCTCCATAAAAGTTGGCTATTAAATTTCTTATATTGCTGTCATTTCTTCTCATATTTTATTACTGGGGAGTATTACAGAATATATTTATTGATCCTAAAAGAGTTGTATACTTAAATTTCGTTCAAGTTCTCATTAATGCACAATTTTAAAATCGCTACATTGTTGTATTTATGAACCATAAAGATATCGCTGAAATTTGTATTAAATTTAGTAGTACCTATCTTAACATTTTATTTGAATTCTAATCTCATAAATCAAGCAAAAGGTTAAATACGGAAATTCGCGTAGCATTGAGAAATTGAATTCGATACAAACATCTAAAAGGGGACATTTCACGAGTATCAACAAAATTGTCCTTGTAATATTTCGAGTACTCTTTGATCTTAAAACATATACACGCACGCTGCTGAATAATCCAAGAGGCCTGGAGTCAAGCGAGCATTTTAAACCGATTATTCCTCTTTAATAAAGTTTCCCTCGGACTACTTCATATAATCAGTGCGAATGATTGAGCCGTGCTTCAGCGAGAAGTAACTCGATTTTCTATGTGTTCGTCTTTTTGATTTATTTGCCCTCCTCTCCCTCAATCCATTGGGGAAACGCGTAAATGTTACTTTCTGTGCGTTCGATTGATCCCCCCTTTTCGACTTTTCCTTTCTCCGAATTCACCAATTATCTTATTGAGTTATCTGGAAAAGTTTCGCATTTTCTTTCTCTCCTCCCCTTATACATACACATACACTTTCCATCTTTTTTAATTTTTCCAAAATGAAAACCAACAACTTGAGTTTAATGCGTTTAATATATTTAACGGAAGCTGGGCTACGACCGCGCAAACAGATTTATTTCCGGATCTGCACCCCTAGAACCAATCTGCAACTCATTACTCTAACACCCCTACTACCTGCGTGTTGCCCAACGGGTAGACGACGCATCCTTTAGTTTACCGGTAAATGTAGTTGTTTAACATGTTCTGTAATGATTCCTCTACCCATTTCCCTATTACATCCTTGTGCAAATGGTGGAAACACGAAGGGATGTTATAATTTAATGTTGTTGTTAATTAAAGAAGGGTTCGTGAATGTACACATGCTCCTGGAAGAAATTTACAAAAAAAAAATTGTTAATTAGCATTGCAAACAAAAATTTTTGTTTTTATAGAAATTCTTTTTTCTAGTTTCCTAAATCAAAATGTTTTTCTTGTATGCAGAAATCAAGAGCGTGCATTTAGAAGAAGAGAATACGTGAGAACTTACAACGAAGGAATTGTACTTATTTACATCTAGTAAATAGTTATCGTGGCGTAAGTTGCGCTGCAAATATGCTAAAAACCCGATAGATACTTCACAAGCTTAAATCGAACATCATTATCGGAGCTACTTCAAGTTCTTATCAATCAAAGCGTTTTCCAGGCGAGACAAGGGGTAGATAGACAATTTTCTTTTCTTTTTATTTCTCGATGAAGTCGCAAACTTTTCCCAACAATCCGGAATATCATCGTCATACTTTAGTTGGTTATGCTCTAAATTTTAACGAACTTATATTAACTGTAATCAAGTGACCAAGAAGGGGGGGGGATAAAACTAACCAAAAACTCAAGCCATAAGTGATAAATGTCCAAATTAATAATAATAAGCAGCAAGTCTACTACTTTTCCAAAACCTAAAAGGCGCTCACCTAAATCAGGCTTTTTCATAATTAATACAATTGAACTGGAAGGAGTTATTCCATATGAAAGAAGTTTTTCCCGGTTTGCGGAATTTTCCGAATTAAAAATATTACGACAGTAGCATCTACAATAAACCATTGAGAATTCATAACAAGAATCAGAAACGTAATGGTAGAACATGTCTTTTTAAATGAAATGTTACGCCACTGAAAAACTGACTAATTCGATTGTTTCTGTCATTTACACTTTAACACCCTGTATTTCTATAACCAAGATTATCTCCCAAAGTATCGATCATACCGTATGGAACACTCAGTACATAAAGTCGCTATTTCTTCCTTATTCTCTTCTGCGATAAAGTTTTTAATTAAAACTCGCATATCTTCGAGAAAATCTAAAAACATTTTGACAAAAGAAAAATTCGTATCTGAATTCGGACATTCCGTCTGTTTGTCTGTTGTCATGTTCCAGTAACTTTACAGGACATGTTATATCTGAAATCGATTTAAAATCTTCTCCTGATTACAGATACATCATCGGCATTTCGATATCTTGAATACTTTTCGAGATAATCAAGATCGAAAGTGGAGATTTTTTGACATATATGTTAGTCTGTCTGTTGGTCTCTTGCCATGTTCCCGTAACTTTGCAGAACATGTTATTATGAAATCAACTTAGAATCATTTTCCTGATTACAGATACCTAATTGGTATTCCGATATCTCGAATAATCGGTGTTTCGATATCTCAAATGGTATTCGAGATAATCGAGATAATCGAGATCGAAAATGGCGATTTCTCGACATATATCTTAGTCTCTCTGTTGGTCTGTTGCCATGTTCTCATAAGTTTACAGGACACGTTATATATGAAATCAACTTAGAATCTTCTCCTGATTACAGATACATAATCGGCATTTTGATATCTCATATACTTGTCGAAATAATCAAGATCGAGAATGGCGATTTTTCGACATATATGTTAGTCTGTCTGTTGCCATGTTCCCGTAACTTTGCAGGACATGTTATTATAAAATCAACTTAGAATCATTTTCCTGATTACAGATACGTAATTGGTATCCCGATATCTCGAATACTTGTCGAGATAATCAAGATCGAAAATGGAGATTTCTCGACATATATGTTAGTCTGTCTGTTGGTCTGTTACCATGTTCCCCCAACTTTACAGGACATGTTAAAAATGAAATCAACTTAGAATCTTCTCCTGATTACAGATACCTAATGGGTATTTGGATATCTCAAATATTATTCGAGATAATCGATATCAGAAATTGCGATTTTTCGACATGGTCTGTCTGTTAGTCTGTTGCCATGTTCCCCCAACTTTACAGGACATGTTATAGATGAAATCAACTTAAAATCTTTTCCTGATTACAGATACATAACCGACATTTCGATATATCAAATAGTTTTTGAGATAATCGAGATCGAAAATGGCGATTTCTCGACATATATGTGAGTCTGTCTGTTGGTCTGTTGCCATGTTCCCGTAACTTTACAGGACACGTTATATATGAAATCAACTTAGAATCTTCTCCTGATTACAGATACATATTCGGCATTTGGATATCTCGACTAGTTTTCGAGATAATCGAGATCGCAAATGGCGATTTTTCGACATATATGTTAGTCTGTCTGTTGGTCTGTTGCCATGTTCCCGTAACTTTGCAGGACATGTTATTATGAAATCAACTTAGAATCATTTTCCTGATTACAGATACCTAATTGGTATTCCGATATCTCGAACAGTTTTTGAGATAATCGAGATGGAAAATGACGATTTCTCGACATATATGTTAGTCTGTCTGTTGGTCTCTTGCCATGCTCCCGAAACTTTCCAGGACATGTTATACATATGATCAACTTAGAATCTTCTCCTGATTACAGATACATAATCGGTATTTCGATATCTCAAATAGTATTCGAGATAATCGATATCAGAAATTGAGATTTTTCGACATGGTCTGTCTGTTGGTCTCTTGCCATGCTCCCCTAACTTTACAGAACATGTTATAGATGAAATCAACTTAGAATCTTTTCTTGATTACAGATACATAACCGACATTCCGATATCTCGAATAGTTTTCGAGATAATCGAAATCGAACATGGCGATTTTTCGACATATATGTTAGTCTGTCTGTTGGTCTCTTGCCATGCTCCCGTAACTTTACAGGACATGTTATATATATAATCAACTTAGAATCTTCTCCTGCTTACAGATACATAATCGGTATTTTGATATCTCAAATAGTATTCGAGATAATCGATATCAGAAATTGCGATTTTTCGACATGGTCTGTCTGTTGGTCTGTTGCCATGTTCCCTCAACTTTACATAACATGTTGTGTATGAAATCAACTAAGAATCTTTTCCTGATTACAGATACATAATTAATATTTCGATACCTCGAATAGTTTTTGAGATAATCGAGATCGCAAATGGCGATTTTTCGACATGTATGTTAGTCTGTCTGTTGTTCTGTTGCCATGCTCCCGTAAATTTACAGGACATATTATATATGAAATCAACTTAGAATCTGCTCCTGATTACTGACATATAATCGGCATTTAGATACCTCGAATACTTTTCGACATAATCGAGATCGAAAATCCTTTTTGTTTTCAATTTCGTCAAGATCATGTTTGCATTTTCACTGGTTACATGTACAGTTAAAAAACAATAAATTCTTCAGTTTACGTTAGTATTTGAAGATGGCAAGACTGTTTTTAGTGATATTCCTACAAGATTCAGCGCCCGCACACAAAACAAGATCGACACAGCGTTGGTTAGAAATGAATTTACCGGAGGTTATCGCTACTAAAGATTGGCCCTCTGGAAGTCCGAACCTCAATCCTTTGGACTAACACTTGTGGATTGTTTTGGAAGAGAAAGCCTACTCTAAGCCTCATCGAAATATCGAGTCGTTAAAGACTGGTTTGGTGAGGACAGCTGCTTGGATAGCGATGGAAGTAGCACGTGCGGCAATAGACGAGTTGCCAGTCCGCTTGAAGAAGGGTGTGAAAGCCCAAAGTATAATAATATGCAATTACGAAAAGGACAATATGAAGCAGCTTGTGGATAACCTAGACAAGAAAAACATCTCGAGTACCTTTCATTAAAAGCAAACTATGTAACGATTTATCATTTTTATTTAGCTCTAAAAGAACAAACATGCAAAAATTCTTGCAGAAACAATATAAGAGGGGAGAGATGTCACGAATTAAACAGCAAACTATCATTATTTCTAGATATAATAAGACGTCAAGATCAGATTTCAATTTTCTTATGATAGTAATGGATCCCTATTGGTCTGTCGATTGCCAGTTGTAGTTCAGTAACAAGTAACCGACTTCAGGGACTTTAAGTATTTTACTTTTAAAGGATCATTTGTTGAATTTCTAATTTTTCTGTATTTATTATCACGTTCCAGATGTATGCAAGGTTGGTAAGTTGCAAAGGGCCCTAAATCAACATGCACACGCCCTGAAGATGGAATTTGATAGCGAGACGGTGTCTGTGGAGAACTAGGAGATTTCGGGAGAGCACAGAAAAGTGTAAAACTCGACGACCTTGCACAAATGAGTTACTCAGTACAGTTTCCACACCGAAATACAAAGAGACAATTTGGAATAAATCAGTAAAATATCATGTAACGTCGAGTTTACATAAAAGAACGTTACACGTTTTCACAAATTGTGCGAGAACAAGTAAGAATAATTTATCATCATTTATAAAAGTAGTAGGTAGGTACATATAAACATTAAACATGGAATTTTTCATTCTGGGATGGATGAGCAGCAAGTAGAAATTAGAGTCAAAATGTAAAATAAAAATGTTTTCATATTTTTCTTTACGTTTTTTAGTGATTATAACTAAATTATTACTTTTATTAGATTTTTATGTAAACTGCGTATTTTTAGTTCACCATTAACAAGTTTCCGGGAGTTTTACGAGTTGAAAAAAAAACAGGAAGAATTTTCTCGAATTTCCCGAGTTCTGTGTTCTCGCTTTTTTCTGCGCAACTTTTTGATGGTTATCAACATTATATCTTCTAGTTTCCAACTGAGGAACGAAAAAAACGTTTTAATTAAAAAATTTCTTTCATTTCCTTACTCTTGTCTGTGTTTTTTCATTAATTTTCCTCATTATTTCCAGTATTTAGTTTAAATTAAACGTTTCTTCATTTTCATAAGAATTTATTTTGGAATTTTTATTTATTTCAATACACGAAATATTCACGAGATTTACCTCTAGCTTCGTAGACATCAAATATGTTGGCTGGCTTTATCTGGAAATATCCTGTACTAACGTCGCGTTTGAATACATAAATTTCCATTTCCATCCTCATGCACTTACATAATAATATAATATTATATATCCGAAAATGCAGAGCGCAACTTCCTCCACCTCCATTTTATACTACACACATTTATATATACATAATACACGTAATCATAATCGAAACGCGAAGAAGTTTATAAACCTAAAACGTCGCCGCCTTGAATGGGTAAGATTTCATTCCTTTTTACGTAAAGCGAACGCGTAGAAAACGTCAAGACAAAGTACGACTACTGCCACTGCTTGCCGTTTACTACCTTGTAACTTCAACAACACAGAAACCGCTTTCGCACCGTTATTAAAAATGCATTTTCTTGAAGTGTAGCAAATTCCTTCGTAAGACAATTTCTGTTCCGAGTTAAGCACATTAAAGGAAATTCCTCGCCCTTATCCCACTATAGCGATATTAATGCTCCTAAACCTCGAGATTCTGCTCTCCTGCGTGAAATGAGCACTAAAACTTTACTTAATAAGCTGTTTTAATCTCACGGCCAGACCTAAATGTTTACCTTGGCTCAAATATTACCTACTCTTGTAATAGCTATTTTATTAAATCTCTTCTTCTTCCTCTTCTTCCCTAGCTCAAGATTTTCGCATTTATATACATATTTTTTAATAAATACCCCCTTCCTTCTGCTTAACCAGCAAAATCCGCCACCACGACGCTTCATCTTACAGCTTTCCTTACATGCTTAATTTAATCCCATTCCACTTACTCACGTATGTTTTACGACCGTTTTAATATTCAGATTACATTGCGTTAACCGTGATAAAGTAATTTGCAGTAAGTTTTTTACGAGATCCTGTCCTGTCCTTATAGGCTTACGGCGACTTTAGCAACCTGTGCTGATGCTGCTGCTGCATGCACATCTCCCCGCGGTGTTGTATCATCCTGCATTACTAAACCCCCTTTACGACTTTACTAACTGCTATATGTGGATGTGCCTACAGTATAGTAGTTGTGCATATCACCCTAGATACCCACACCAAATTACTCAGCCGCAACAGCCGCCACTTCATTTTTTACTTTACATTATAATTGAATAATAATTAGGGGAGGATTAAACTTTCAATACAACTATACGGCACTCTATTTAGTAATAATCTAAAGTGTTAGTGGTAGCAATTTGAATTTGTATTGTTTAGTTGGTTAGCAGAGTTATATTCTATCTCGGTAGGTACCGCTCATAATAATGGACCATTGTTGTGTATTATTCTAGAACACGGTGAAAAGTTAGTTAACCACCTACCACCGAACATTAAATCAAACAGTTTAATAGAGAGAGAGGGGACGAGTGAGATGGGGAGACAAATGAAACAAGTTTCTACACAACTAACCAAAACCCTAATAACAAAACTCCAATTTTGGTTGGCAACTCATTCGAGCGTTACTTTTATTTCCCTAATCTCGAAAAATAATTTTTTTGGGCTTTTTGGAAAAATCTAAATATGAAAATCTTTTAGTATCATTATTATTATTATTACTACTAAGAAAGAAAAGGAAAAAAAATTAATATCAAAGCTTATTTAAAGATTTTCATTCTTTTGTTCTTAGCGCTTTAACTTTGAAACTGCAGAGCTTTTCTTATATAGAAAACTTTATGTTTTTGTTCAACAGCTCTTAAGACAAACCCTTTTGTGGAACTTTTAACAATAGACTTTACTTTTCAACAGTTCAGCTCTTTATACACATAATTTTTTTTTCTTAAATATTGTCTTTGATATTAAAAATATCATAAATAGATTTCCCGGATTAAAACTTTTATTTCAGCAATAATAATTAACTGTAAAAGTTAATGTTTGTTACTATAGTGTCAGAAGCAAAAAGGCGACATAAAAAGCTAAAATAACTAGTAAAAGCAGTGAATTAAACTTTCTGTGTAGCTTTTATAGTACGTAAAACTCACTTTTTTACGGATGCCATAGAAACCGAAATATTACCGGAATATAACTACGCATAAAACGAATATTATTTACTGAGAAAGATATTTTTTATAATGCCACATACAGCAAAACTATAAATAAAATATTCCATGACTACATGAATTTAAATAACGGGTGTCTAATAACTTTTGTCATCATACACGGCTATGAACACGAAAACACGTAGAACTAGAAATGTCAAATAAATTTTTATGCGAGTGATATAAATTTGTCAAGAATTTCTTGGGAGATGACTTTCGTTACAATCTGTCTGGCACTAATAGATTAAATTTATTCGATCGAACTGAATATTAATTTAAGATTTCGAAATCGCAATTTTATCTAGATTAGAAATAAAATTATTTTTCATCGATT
>VTPC01085332.1:0-10405 GCA_011009095.1 Ignelater luminosus | reverse complement strand
TTATTTGCTTGTAGGATTTGTCCATTAGCAATTTTGATTTTTATTTTGTTTTCTAATTCTGTCACTGTATGCATAAATCTTTCCATTTCTTCTTTTATTAAATTTTCTGTTGCACCTGAATCTACTATAAATTCAATATAATTCTCTTTTATTTCGACATTATTACACATTTGTTCTTCATTCACTGCTAAAAAGTTGAATGTTTCACCTTGGGTTATATGTGTTTCTTGTGTATTTCTATAATACCCTCGTCCTCATCAATAAGAGTTATGTTTTTTGGTGCGGTGTTCTGATGCTTTATGTCCCCTTTTATGACATTTGTAGCATTCTATATGCTTTGGTGCACTGAAAGCTGTTTCTTCTATTGTTTTATTTCCTTTATCTTTTTGTTTAATCTCCGCATCAAGGAAACATGACTACAAAATCCAGAGTGATGTCTTTCTCTGCACTCATTGTCTCAATGGTTGTTACAACGTTTTCATAACATTCTGGTATCGTAAGTAGAAGGTGACATACTTTGTCAGTCTCTTCCATTATCGCACCAGTTGATTCAATATTATTTATATATGTATCAAATTTTAAAAAATGGTCTTGCATTTTATCGTTATTTTTACAGTTTAATGTTAATAACTGTCTTCGTAAATACAATTTGTTGAATGTACTTTTTCTTTCGTATACATTTTCTAGACATTTTATCATTTCTTCCGCAGTCTTTGCTTTTTTAACATATTCTAAATATTTATCGGACAGGCATTGCACAATGATGGCCCTAGCTTTTATATCTGACTTTTTATTTGCTTCTGTAACTTCGGATTCTAATACTGCTTCTACACTTTTTTTTCCAGTAATAGTTTTACTCTAAATTTCCAATTCGTAAAATTTGTTCCATCTTTTAATTGTGGCAATACATTTAATTCATTCGACGACGCCATTTTGTTTTTCTCTAAAAATATAACCCTTTTAGTGCAACTTGCAATTCATAGTATTTTCATATTTTCTTGCATATATATTTAACTGCCTTTATTTTTATATTTCTGGGCCCATAACCTTTTAATATTTAATAGTTTATTTTTATTATTTATATAAAATGAAAACACACAATTAAGTTCAACTGCTCTAATAAAAACTTTTTTTTTAATACATCATACAAAGCCACCTGTTTACATCTAATCTCATATTACTTCGAAAACTATTACATCGAACAATCTAACAGATACAACAGCGTTTATAGGACGAGTAACGTTCTTATGCAAAGATCTAGGTAGTACTCAAGTGTGGAAAAGACATGCTAATCAAATTATTAGTTATGTAAAAACCCCTGTTGAGGAAGTCATCGGAAACGGGGGGAGGAAACGAAATGTAAATAGTAATATTAGTGTAAGTAGTGTAGAGTACAATCAAAAGATACAAGCAGAACCAGTGCTACGTGTTCCAAATAGTAATAAGAATATGAAAGGAATTAGCAATAACAGTAATCTAATTGTAAGAAGCAGGAACAGAGCCACGAAGCAGCCAGATAGATTAACTTATTAATCATTATTAGTATTTAAGTTAATTCATTGGTTAGATACGTAGAGATAAGATAATGATTTACCAATAGTGTAAGAAATCATATTTTTCTGAATATTTTGTTTTTAATATTAGTTTTACGCTAATAAGGGAGGTAGTGTAGTGTACCGTTAAGGGCAACTACCCTAAGCAGCAGGGAGCCCGTGCCAGGATGAAAATAAACGATACCTGCTCATTCGGGTACAGCCACTAGAATTACAGATACCCTAAGCTAGTTCCCAATAATACAAGTGTAGTTTTATACTATTTAATAAATAAATAAACCTTAATTTAAGCAAGCGTGTTGTTTATTCCAAGAAAAAATATGACACTATCCACTTTTCTTTTAAATGGAATTTTGAAATATCAGAAAATAATTGTCATATTGAAACAAATACAATCAAATAGAACTGAGATGATTTTCAATTTACCACCGAACACTAAATTATACACACTCACAAGTCTCTGAAACTTTCTATATTTATCGTTCAATATTAAGATTCCTCGCTTTTCACTATTTTAATTGCACATTCCCAATATTAAATACAGCATACATTTCTTTATTTTGGAAATCTTCCTTCAAGACAGGAATCGAACGGTTTTTCAGGCTTTAGGTGCCTTCTGAAACTGGGAACCTCTATGCAACGCATCCCTTACACCCTTCTCGGTACGGCATACCCCTAAATAATTGTTTTCTTCAGTACAGATTAACAATTCCCGTTTTAGCGCCGTGTTATAATGCATAGTTATCGATACAGTTGCAGTTGTGATGGCGGGCGGTATGTGCGCACTTAATCACTTAGTTTGTAAAAGATGTAAAAAAATATAAATTTTGAAATAAAATGCATAAGATCTAAGAATAAATTTCATGCGAGTTGTGCAAATTTCTATAACGAAATAAAATTTATTGGCAAAGATAAAGTAATGTGGAGTGACGATCCTAACCTACAAAATCTGGACGTTAATTTAAAAATGTGAAAAATGAAAAAAATACAAGTTATTGAATTTAGAAACGTTAAATCATCCCCACCTATCTTTAGACCAGCTTGTCGATTCTTGGAACACATTATTAGTTCCAATATTTATAGGGAAACTTAATAATGTAACAATTAAAGAATGAGAAAGAAACATAAATAATGAACTGAAATCAGAAGACAATGCAATTAGAAATGATACTGTTGTTTGGATATCAGAATTCTTAGATTTTTTATTAAATAAACAAAATACTTTATAAATCCTAAATAATTCCACAGATCAGTTGCCTCATATCTCATTATGCACAGCAACATGTTAAAATTAGACACACAATCACAAAATAAAAAAGTGCAAGGATTAAAAATCTGTCTCAATTGTTCAAAAGGGGGACATTTTATAATAAATTGTAATTCACGTTCATTTGTAAAAAAATGCCACAGAAACCATCACACACTAATTCATTTAAGAGAAAACAAAGCAAACGAAACGATTTTAACGAATATTCTACAACAAGGTTTCAAAGAAACTACTATTACGGATTTAAGTAACCAAATTGATTCAACAACTAGCTTATCATTGTCCACATTAAATTCTCAAACTGCCTTATCTACCTTACAGCGCAGCGATAATAAAGGTTGATGATATCAAAAATAATTCATATCCAGTCAGGTATTATTAGACAGCGCATGCCAATCTAATTTAATTTCAGAAGCTTTATGTGATAAATTAAAACTGGAAATAATTCTAATAGCATGAACGTAATAAGCATTGGGCGAGGAACATTTGATATATCGTATAAAGCAGCCGTAATCTTTTATTGAGATTCTAACAACTACGAGGATAAAATACCATGTTTAATTGTCCTACAGATGCAATTGCAATTCCACCAAATATTAAACTAGCTGATCCTAGATTTAACGAATCAATTTCGATCGACTTATTATTGCGTGCAGGGTTCCTATTATTAGTTTAACAATTTAAAGTTACCAAATAATAATGTAAAAACGTAAGCTATCCGGCGAATTAATAAATCAAAGATTCAGTACTCAAAATAGAAAAAATTTGGCAAATTGATGAATTCATGCCACACGATCAAATTTGATCTAATGACGAAGGATACTGCAGCAATTACTTTTGTAAGGTGAAACAGATAAATTTATTGTTAATATTCCATTCAAACCTTCGGTTAATGAACTAGGTAACGTATATGACGTTTATGAAAGTATCTAATTACATGTCGAAAATTAAAAACAACGATGACAGCGCAATTAGAAAATCGAGAGAAACAAGGAAATTACTTGCTATTACTGGTTAATTGTACGATCCCTTAGCACTATAAGCCGCAGTCATCGTGATCGCTAAACTTATTCAAGAACTTTGGCAGTTGAAATTAAACTGAGACGAGTGGGTTTAAGACAAATCCATTAGAAGAAAGGGCTTATAAGTCATGTATTTACTTAAGGTCAAGAAATTCAGCGAAACCGAAGACATTTGTGTTTCCTAATTAAACGGATGGCTCCATTAAAATTTATTGCGTTTGGCTTGAACTTTGCGCCCCACTACTATCCGTATTACTAGTAGACGAGTTTAAGCAAAAACTAAAAGTAAAGATCCATAAGCAATTCCTTTGGTGTAATACCAAAATAACCTTATATTGGGTCAGGGGCAGTTCAACCAAATGGAAAACCTATATTGGAAGCCGTGTAACAGAACTTCAGCACTTAAGAAATCCAAATGATTAGTTTTATGGAAAATCAGCCGATTTAATTTCATCTCAAGAAATGCACTGGAAACACGAATTGTAAGTCAAGCCTTTCAAGATCAAGAAGATTTATCGTTTACACATTGCTATTCCTTGTTGACCAAATTAAAACAAATACTGTCAAAGGCTCAAGCATAATTGCTTAGCACCAGACGCAGCTCGTATCTATGGTTGGGCTCGTATTTACGGTTCCTGAACTGTTTTTGAATCAGACGCGTTCATTAGCTTAATTCAAAAGAACTCAAATTCAGAAAACAATCAATCCATTAATCAAAAAGTAGTCTTTTAAGTCTAGCACCAGTTTTAGATTCCAAGACGATAATAAGAGTCGATTGGGGTCGAGTTTTACTCTCTTCATTACATCTGAATGTCCTCTAACTACCATAGCAACCGATTTTATCCTTTTCCTTCTACTGAAGATCGGATAAAACCATACTCGTTTAAATGTTTAAAAAAGCATCATTAGTTAGTGAAAGGAGAGTAGAAAACGGGTCAATTAAATTTTAGTTACGATAAAGAACATTCAATTCTTCTAGCAAATAAACATCATTTAACGAAATTATATTTAGAAGAGAGCACGAAAGCCTTTAAGCCTTTTACATACCTAGCCTAAACTATTGCTTAGTAGCATACAAGAGAGGAAACATTAGCAAGAAAGGGAGTTAAAAATTGCATAAAATCTCTCAAACCATAATCATGGGTAACTTACCCATCGGAAGAATATTATCTATGTATCCATTCCACTAATTGGAATTGACTATGCAGGTTCATATTCAATACGAGGATCGATAGGTTTCTGATTTATCAGCTGAAACAATTTATTGCTAGGCAAGGCGAACCTTTATATAATTTCAGTGATAACCGAACAAATTCTATTGGTGCTAGTAACGAATTAGCTAATTTCGGGGAGTTTCTAACCTTAAACTCTGACAAACTTCAAACTTCAATGATCGAAGTTGGTATTAAGTGAAACTTCACTTAAAAAGAATTTTAATCAACACGCCCCTTACTTATAAAGAGTTGAACACAGTACTCATTCAAACAGAATTTATCCTAAATTCACGACCACTCTCATCTATTAATTGCAATCCCAATGATTTGAAACCACTCACACCTGTCCATTGTTTGATTAGGCGACCTAGACATTAGAGATATACCTATCTCTCGAATGTCTCGATTTCAAAAGCTGCAACAGATGATTCGCCAATTATGGGAAAAATTGTTGAAGGATTATGTAAAGCGATTCCAGCAGCAGACAAAATAGAAAGTTCTGACTTCTCTGCTACTTCCAGGCATATTGGTGTTGATCAAAGATAGTAACCTTCCCCTAGTGCAACGGAAAGTGGAAAGAATAACGCAATTTCATCCGGGTGGTAGTGAAGTGTGCAAATGGAGACATTAAACGATAGGTATCAAAACTTCCTTTAGAGAAGATCAATGTTTAAGTACTCATTGAAAAACAAAAAAGATCGTGGACATTATTCTATTAGATTTTGGTCTCTTTTGTACTTAACTTTATTGATTCCATTGTTTGTAACGTAAGATACTCTAAATGTTGTCATAATTTAAACCAGGGGCGAGCCAAGATATCTTGCTGTCCTTGCCTCCGTATCAAAAGTTAAGTAATACACAATAATAATAATAGCCAAAAGCTTTTTTGTACAAACAAAAAAGATTTGTGGGTTTGGCTATGGTGTTCATTAAAAGCTTCTGAATCGTTAAATTATGACGATTTGTAACATGCAGGCCCATAGTCAGTCCAACTCAATAGGGATGGCTCTGATTTGTTGTATGCAGTGAAGGCGTCGTAGATTGCATCATATCCCAACGGCTAAGAATGCTGATAGAGACATGGTACAATCCTAGGGTAAGAGTAGGGTCTTATTCTCCAGTCCTGTAGTGCTGAAGACTGCTATATTGTCAATTACTGCTGATAATATGCAACCTTAAATTTTTTTTAAATAGAATTTGGCAGATCTAGACTAGAGAGTCGAAAAACACTTCTCAAACTTCAAAGTGTTGGACGCTCCATACCAAAGGGATGAATGACACGAGAGTGAGAGTGTTACTAAGGGAGCTTCCAAAATACCAGGCGGCCTTTCTTAGTATTTAGCCCTACTGCTAAATGAGTCTCTGTTGGTCAACACTTTTATTATCACTATACTCTGTTACAGCAAAAGCAGTGATCTCGAGGTTCTGCAGGATAATGAGACAAGGCTGTGACACAGACTTTATCTAAGAACCTTAAACCTATAAGGGTTTTGATGAGACCAATCTATAGTGACATCCACGGACTTTTCTGAGACAGCATACTTTTAAAATTAGAGTGAATTGAAAAGGGTTGAGAAATTTCAACCTCTCGTATAATAATACACAGAATCCGACAAGGGAAACGGATGGTAGCAAGCTAGAGGACAAATGGAATGCATCTTGTTGTCGTATGTGATAAACACAAATGTAAATGAAACAGGAAATTTATTATGACAATTAATTGAGACATAATAAGAAACAGACCTGCCTTCGTTATGTGCAAAACTGGAGAGTGCCCGATGAAGAAAGTTGTTTAGACTACAGACACAAGATCCCCAAAGGCTTAACAATAACATAAAGGACAGACATGGACTTGAAGTTGCTGTAAAGCAAATAGAGGAGTCCATCATCAGCATACAACTAAAACTATTTCCAAATAGAAAGACAGGTAAGCAACACAGTTTGATGGTACAAAAACCATTCGAAAAATAGAGAACGCAGTTCGTAAACTGTTCAAACAGCAGGAACGCGAAAAAAGGCACTATGAGGAGGCTGATTTATGTCAGACCCCAACAGATACTCTCAAGAGAATATCGAAACGCTATTCTAACTTTGAAAGTTCCAACATATAAAACGAGAAGTAAGATAATGGTGACGGTGCTAAGTATTCACTTTCCAGTTCAAGAATTAAAATTTCATTATGAACACAAATCAAAAGATATTTTATAAGCATTCATTCCAGGGGTGGCTGAGAATTTCCATAAACCTAAAATGATGAATTATTTATTTTTTCCCTACTTTCTCAGAATTTACAAACATTAATATTAGTGTATACTTAGGCGTCGTTTTATCATGGCTTCTTTAGGTGCCAAAATACTACCGCAGGGCCCTGAAGAGGGTGGCGTTGCACCCCATTAATTAGTCCCTATAAAGTTCAGTTAGCAACCAGAATCCACATTAATCGCACGGCAAATAAAGTTTAAGTCAAACTTATGCACGTATTTTATTTCAAATGCTGGGAGCTGCTCAAGATGTAACTCAAACAATTTGAAAGTAAACTTACGTATGCTAGTCTGGGGTCACGCGCCTGCTTGCACAAAATTTTTAAATTACAGAGCATAATTGTTGAACTTCGTTATCGAGATGATTGTAATCTTGAGGATTACCTTGTCTGTATGTTCATTATCTCATATCAGCATAAATTATCTATCAATAAAATGTTTCAACATATTAGCATAAAAAATAAAAAGTATGAGCTTGACAAAATTTAAAAGAATTTTGATAACGTCTGTTAATTTGCTTTTTTCACTTTATCGTTTATCATTTAAAATTCTTGCTATAAGTAAAAAATAAACTAGCTATTGCAAGAAAGAAGTAGCAAGGTTTCTTTTTCTATATTTTACTTATCCGACACTTTACCCTCTTACAGAATGAGTGACAGACAGACTGATAAAACACAATCTATTTGAACGTTGCTATTCCCCAGGTCGATAGAACCTCGGAAATAAACACCTTCTACAAATGGAGAAAGCTTCAAACAAATATTGTATTATCATAACGATCCCTTCATAAGTCAAAACTAATAATAATGATAATCATAACAGAATTTCGAATTATTATTAGTTAGGACTAATTAAGAAGGTGGAAACGTAATCCTACTTCAGTTTGACCGTTTTAATAATAAAAACAGTAAAAACCGTCTCGGGTATAAATATAAAATGAATTACCACATAAAACCTTGTTAATTAAAATATATATAAAATAAACCTACATTTAATTACCATAAGAATAATCGAGTACCGATTTAACTTTATTAGTACTTAATTATGGATATTCTCAAGCGGGAATTGCTCATTTTACCTTCGTCACATTATTTGCGCAATGTTGTGTAAATGTTTAGGAAATTAAATTCGCAAAACCGAGGACAATGTCCGTTTAAATACCCTTTAAACCTTTTTTTGCTTGACTTTAAATAACCACTAGGTTTTAAAACTCCATTCGGTAATTACTTCATTATATTTATTGTATTATAAAACGACTCTTTCTCCCAAAAGGATTTATGATACAAAATCTAAATAAGAAAATATATACCAATTCAGTTTGTTCTTTTTTTGTTTAATTCAGTACATCTAGACTACTGCTACATCGGCAATTCATTATTACAAATGAAAAGAAATTGCTAAGAAATAAAAAGTTCTTTAAACTTCCTCACAGAAGCATCCCTTCTTAATTTTCGAAATACTTTGTTCTCTTTGCTCTTTCTGGTGGGAGAATTAAAAGTTTGCCAACAACGCTTGGAATCGACTGAAGCTCAATATCCATTGTAACTTTTCCGAAATCTATTGAGCAACTTTTCAAAGTGGTGATTATAGCTCATATAAACGGGATTAATAATTTGGTAACTGGATTTTGCACTTGCCACGGTTCACACCAACTTTCTTTAAGGACAAGGCTAAGAACCGTAATTACCCTCTAAACTTTCCTTTTCAGCAGCAAGAAATTCATTTAGTGACACAGAAGAAAGTTTTATATTTTGGTAAATATGAACTAAACTGTAAATTTTGTTATTTCCTACTTGTAAACACAATTTCACCAACTTCGATAAAATCAGCTACGATAACAATAATCAGCCGAATACATTCATTTTTTTTCCGAACAGAAACATTACTGCAATTTCTATACAAATATATTTTTTCCAGTTGTCGAAATTGAAACGTGCTTTTAAAACAAGAAACCACTTTTAATCACGGGTTATATTTAAAATTAAAAAAAGAGCTGAGAGTTTCGCACTTTAATTAGTCTTGAAAGTGATAAAGTGAGAAACTTTTAAAAAAAGGCTTGGACATATAAAAAATTATGTAAAAGAAATTAACTTGAATATTATAAGCACGTTTCGGTGTTTTATAAAATGAGTTTTCTTCTCTTAAAAAATTCAACCTTAAAAAAGTGGAAATTTCTAACCTTTAAGAAAAGTGAAATTAATGCACAGCTGTTTTCGGTTGTGATTTTTCCACCTTTCTTCAAGCGAAAATATTAATGCCAGGATTTGTAAACGCCTGCTTTCCATTTTAATGTTTATATTGTGGTTTATTCTGTGGGCAGATTTAATTACGTTTTGCAAATTTAAAGATGTTTAGTCTAATTATGAAAGTTGTTGTCTGGACATAAATCCCACATATTTGCCTGAAATTAATTTTCAAACAATACTTATAATATTAATGAATAATGTTTGGAATGATAATTTACGTCAGCAATAAACTCGTTCTATAAATTTATGATGTAACATACATATCTGTAAGGCTTGCATGTATGTACATTGGCGGAATAAATATGTAAATCACATAAGAATTCTGAAATAAAAACGTACATAAAACCTTACAATTCATCAAAAATTTACCATAAAAAAATGCGTTCGACTTGTAGATTTTTTAATATTAGTCTTCCGTTTTATGTTGAGGAAAAATTAATTTTTTACCACGATACTTGAAAAAGTTAAACATTAAAGTTTTTCGTTTAAACTCAAATGTATAAACAAGGAATGTGCTACATACGCACTTATTCCGGGAACCCGGAGCTCGAGACTGTATGGCGTCTAATCAGAACCGAAGCCGGCAAGAGACTGATGTGGGGGCGGTGAACTAAAACCACCCCGCATAGAAACGCAAATGCATCAGGCATCGCCGCAATAACGTATATGCGCTCCCGCGTCGGAGTTTTGCAATTATTGTTTTTCAGAAAATACTACGCGCTTAACTTTGCAAAGCTAATGAATTTCCGTTTGAAAATCAGTACGTGTACGGTTATTAAATTCATGGTTACGGTGTATGCATTGTAATTCTAAAGTGACATCAAATAGACATTTTTAAAAAA
>VTPC01085331.1:12073-23156 GCA_011009095.1 Ignelater luminosus | reverse complement strand
CAAAATGACGTCCTTTTAGGACATGTTTCAATTTCGGGAAAAGGAAAAAGTCACAAGAACTCAAATCAGGTGAATAGGGGGGATGAGGAACAACAGTAATGCGTTTTGAGGTCAAAAATTCACTGATGGAAATTGCTGTGTGACACGGAGCATTGTCATGATGTCTGTCAAAATTTGATGCACGGTGAAAGTGTTTAAATTTAACTGTTCACTCATCATCCTTATTGTTAAACGACGGTCTGATCTCACAACAGCCCTCACACGTTCAACGTTTTCGTCAGTTTTTGAAGTTGAAGGTCTCCCTGAGCGAGGTTCATCTTCTACGTGTTTTCGGCCGTCCAAAAATGATTTGTGCCAGCGGAAAACTTCTGCTCTTGATAAGCACTGTTCCCCATAGACCTGTTTCAACTTTTCAAAAGTCACACTCGCGGATTCACCAAGTTTAACACAAAATTTTATTGCACAACGTTGCTCTAAATTCCGATGCTCCATTTCTGTAACACACAACAAAAACACAACTTCACTGATGGCGCTGTCAAAAATAATGTGTTAGCTGTACGGAGTTGTAACTCGGACTAAGGAAGTGGAAGCGATAAACAAACCGGTTTAGCACAGGCCGGTAGACACAACGTTGCCGGATCTCCCGCAGTGTTGCCAGTCTCATTACTTTTCTTACACACCTCGTATGTTATTCCATGAAAATTACATTTTATGTTTTCTCCCCTATAAAATAGAAACTTCACGTTAGCATCTTTTATGTTGTTAGATTTACGGCTTTGTTAAATTAGTTCTTTTAAGAATTCTATAAGAAAGCGTTTTCTTCCCTTAATAAATTGCGTTGCATATAATAAAGCTACCTCTAGTTTTGAATTTTATAAATTCAAATAACACATTTCGAGATAATTTCTCTCTTAAAAATTTATTATTTTATAGTTTTATGTTCGTTCGGATCATAAAATTGTCACCTTGCCTAGTTCAGAGCAAGATTGATTATCGCATTTGATCAGACAGTCAGCAGGGTAATGTCCGATTTCACCCCATCCTCCTGCTATCTTCATTGGTGCTTCTTATATCGAGAGTTCTAGAAGACCAATGAGATAACTGATCAACCCCTTGGAAGTTGGAGAATTGTCACTCCAAACGACCATTTGAGGGAAAGCTTTGCCAAGTGTTGCCGCGTAAGACACTCTCACCTTGCGTTTTTCTTGTGCGAGTGGTTTCGACTTCAGAAATTCACAAGTCCCGGGATCTCTTCAAGTGTTTGAAAAGCATCCGCTTAGGTTCCGTGTTATATATCCTGAGTGAACACGCCCCGAATGAATTCTGTCTTCGCCAAATAGATATCCTGACAATTCCTAGATTTACCAGATGTGTCGCTTCCGTGATAGTTGGTTGAATAAACTTTCGTTTTATCAACGGACTAACTAAGCTGTTCTCACACCTAACACCTAATTATATCTTCCTGTCTCTTATATCGTTTTCCGTGCATTCCGAAGGAAATCTGTGTCGCTACAGCATTCCGTGTGCCTGTACACTTCCGTCAAGTCTTCTGCGAGAAATTGTACTGCTTCGCACTTTAAAAGCGAGAAAGATTACACTACAGTCAAATATATTTACCTACAGTTCTGTGTTAGTTTATAAAGAGCTTTGTGTAAACCAGTGTGAAGTGAAGTGGTTGTAAATTGTGCCTTCTTTTGCAAGTAGCGTACGAACAGATTGTTTCAGAGATCAGCTGTTTTGAAGCCAGTAGACGACGACCTTAACATACATACACAACGTAAGTATCTTCATAGTGAGCAGTACAATCTCGTTTCTTTCAGTTTGTGTAATTTTCAAACCTGTCGTTCGAACCTGAAAAGCTTCTCGTATAGTGACCTAGATACAGAGATCAGCTGCAGGAGCTCTCCATCGAAATTAGGTCAACGACATTCTTCTGCGGTTGGCGCCCTCTCGATCCCGAATTTCTTCCAGATTCTCGTACCTGTACTACCACCTACCGCTGGCACTAGACCCTTATCGCTCACGACCCGTCTCCGGCTATTAAAAGCTAGTTTAAAGTTGGCATATCTGTGAATATTATGTTGCGTGTACCTAAAGGGTCTCTAACCCGTAATTGAACGTAACAGAAGCCAGCATAGAGAACAAACAAAATCTAAGCCTATATGCAATTAGAGCCTCCAGAAGGAAATTTTAAAGTCCTATACTACCTTTTCCTACATCCTTACCATATACCCTTTAATATAATATGCTTGCAATGGTAAACAAAACCCCTACAGAAAAAGATATAAATATTCTTCAACCTCATTTCCAAGAAATAGGCATTCTAAATCCATAACTATCATCTGCACTGTCACTAACCAAATATGTTGACTCCTAGTATCTAAAAACTTAAAAAAATGTTCAAACAAAAAGGCTTTGATAGTTCTTCAGAGCAAAGACCCTTCCCAAATCAAACTAACCCTAAAATGAAACAAAAAGAAGGAAATCCTAAAATGGTTCTTAAAGCTAGCAATGGGTTAGTCAGCTTTATTCAAAAACAACCTAAAACTAATCAACTCCGCAATTCCTTAAAACCAAATCTTCAAAGAAATTTTCTAACAGGTAGGTACCTATACCGAATGTAAAAGCCAAACCACACTGAGAACTTTCTATATAAGAAATCCAACCAAAGCAGAGCGGAAGACCTGAAAAGAAGCAAATACCTTTCTGTCTCTTTCTCTCTCTCTCTAAAATTCAGTACCATCTGTACCAGCTTTGTTAAATCTTACAAAATCCGGAACTAGTCAAAGCCTCAGAAAATGTTTTACCAAGTACATTTATTCCAACGATAGAAGCCAAAAGAAAACCTATAAACGTTAAAACCTTCCATACTCCAATCCAGCAGAAACCTGATTGAAATTCTAAACTAAAGAAAGTTAAACTTGCAGGAAAGAAGTACGACTTTCGGACTAAATCGAGCATCTGCTAAACTTTACCTTATTCAACAAGCACCCCCAGCTCCTGTGTTACAAGGATAGTCTAAACGAAAAACAAATACTCAGACAATCCTTAAACACAAAAGAAGCAAACATAGCTTCTCTAATCACTTCAAAGTCCGCTGAAATGGACTTCAAATTAAACTAGAAAAACTTTTTTCCATTTAAAGTTTAGCGCCTGCTGAGGCCATACTCTTCTGAATGATCAAAACCTGATCAACAAAAAATTAACGATACAGCCAAGCGATAGTGCCATACCTTACTAAAATCAGTTTAACGATGAACAAGACTCCAAGAAAAACAAACTCGAATCAAGAGCCTACCGACATCATTACCAAAACAAAAACGTAAACTACAGAGAATTATTTTAGTCAGTCTTAGAACAAAACTAAATTTCAAACAGTCTTAACGCGCAGATAAATTTATTACTAACTCAAATCAAATTGGTTAACCAGAAAAAAAATACTGATTTGATGAACATCAGCTTGAAAACCTTAAAAAGGGAAACTGTTCTATTAATCTAAACCCTAGGATATGTCACAGGAATCGGCTAATAGGCCAGAAAAGTGACCGCTTTGTTACCTTACTCACCGCTTGAAATTAATAACCAAAAACCGTCATGAGTTATAATCAGAATGACAAAGCAGATGACCCAGCTGGGATACCATCTCAATCATTAATCTTCCACAAAATTTATCCAAAAGTAATATAAAAATTTTCCACTAGTACACACTGAAACAAAAATCTAATTTAAACTTAATTCAAATTATCACTGTTCGTCAATGTTAGTACAGCGACTTTAGACGCTCTCTAGCTTCTCTTAAACCTTGGACTATGAATTTGTTGGTTGTAGTCCACGACGCTTGTAGGGGTTGGAGTAATTTTGGTTGGCAGCAATGAAGTAGTAGATTCTTGTAGGTTGACCATCTCTGAGAGATGATACTGGAGTTTTAGTTTGTTTTGTAGTTATAAATGATTGCTGTCGTGGCGGCTGTGGGTTCATGGAGGTGATAGAGTAGATGGCTGTGAAGATGGTGCGCGAAAGCTACTGAACTGTCGATGATGATGATGATAACATTGTAGCCACTGCTGTACGACGAGTAATTGATGGTGGTGGAGGAAGGTTGCAGTAGTGTACTGAAATTTTAAAATTGAATTTGGGTATTAGCAGGAGTTGAGGTTGAAACGGGTTTTTTCAAAACTACAACAAAGGGGGATTTGGGAAGGAATTAAAGAAGAACAGTGACAACCGGAGTTTAAATCACAGATAGCTGGAACGTCAGGTAGTTTGTCACGCCTGCGCAGGGCCTTTAATTGTCGGGAGTAGACCGATTGAATGGTGTTGGTAAGGTGACTACAGCTGAGCCTGCGCTCCCTCCCCTAGTAGGTGAAGGGCACCAGCTGTTGGAGTAACGGGCGGTCCGCTGACCGGCTTTTCCAAAACCGGAGAAAACTCTTCAAACTACCGGGCGTCACACGACCAAATTACCATTGCGACCACTGATTCACCGATAGATCGAGGGAACTTTCATAATAATAAACAAGCAATTCTTAAATCTACAATGCAATGTAGAACGTACTAAGTGCCATCAAATTAGGGTATGTTTACAACAAACTCCGTTATTAACTCTTAGAAGATTTTATTGTTTGACGAATAGACGACGCTGCTGATTATAATCTCCAGAAACGATCTACTAAATAAGGTCTCTTTGTCAATGCAATCTTTATTTTACTTTTTCAATTTTAAATTTACAAGAGCACTACCTTTATTACACCTTACTCTCTGGAAAGCTACATTCTACTATACTGCTCGAATTTGAAATTGTAGCTTATAAAGTCTCTGTTATGAGACTCGCGCTTTTGTTTTGTAAAAATCCAGTTTGCTATTCCATCAGCTTTGAAACTTCCTCAAATACCGACTTTGTTAAAACAATACTTTACAACATAAATTATTTCAAAACTGCAAAAGGACGTTATCAGTATGAAGAATTTAAGATTCGGATGCTCCGGCGTAAAATACCTGCTTCTAATGTGCTACCCCAAACGGTAACTTAAGCTTGAGAATTTTTAAAGATCTTCGAATCTTCTTTGTTTAAGTATTCAGAAAAATACTAATTGAACAAAATTAACCCTTAAGATCCAAGATACATATTTAACTTTTAAGGAGCTTTTTAATACTCAAATTCTCGATTTATCACACAATGAACGCTAATACTGAGTATCATAAAAAAAACATGAAAGCTTGAACATTCAACAATAAAAAAATTTTTAAGCAAAGTAACGACTATATTCATGCTGGTATGTTTCGCACTAAAATTATCAAGCAATTTAATGATTGAGACCTATGAATGTGTTTACTATTTATAAATACAGGAATACTGATGATGAATTGATGATGATTAACATAGCATCAATCGGGCACTCAGTGCACTGCAGCTTATTGGTTTATTGTGCTACTTCCATTAATTTCTACTGCACTCACTCCATTATTGAATTCCCTATAATAACCTATAGAAACGTTTGTCTAGGCGAGTGCTAAAAACATGCTTGGTTCTATTATTATTCTTGATCCATAAATATTCCGTCTTCTACGTACCAGAGCGTCGCACTTAGCATGTGTTGAACTACTTCTCGTTTTCTATTTAACATCCTGCATTGTAGATCTCCATGACACAATTCCATTTTATCTAAATGCCCCTTTACAGGGGCACGTCCTTTACGGTATCCTACTACTATTCGTAGCTAATTCCTGCTTAATATAAGCAAGTCTTCTGTTCTTTTTCCACATGGATTACCCATGTAGGGATTTCCATGTTTTTGTCCTGGTAATGTTTGCCTATGTGTAGTGTGTTAATCTTGATCCATTTTCTTACTTGCTCACGGACTGCACTTTTGTTACTCCTAGAGCAAGGAGCCCGGGCCAAAGTATGGTGTTTTTGATGCTCTCTTGGCCAGTTCATCAGCCTTCTCATTGCCTTCCATTCCCTAGTGTCCTGGTACCCACATTAGTTTAACTGTGTTCTGGTCTGTCGGTTTCTTTAGCTCCTCAAGATATTCTCATATTAGTCTAGGCGTCATCTTCAGCTTGCTAAAACTACAAAGTTTTCTGCTGTCTTCCTGCACACATTACAGGATTGTATATACCTTCACTTAAAATGCAAAAGTGTGGCGTGTTCATTTCTGGATTACTCGCTATAAATTCCTACCCTAAAACCTGCCCCAGTTTTAAACCCGTGTATGTGCCAGGTTTAATCTGGAACTTTTTTGTTTTCATTCCCCTCGATTGTATTGCATCATATGGTCTGCCCTCATATTTAGGTCTAGTTCTTCCATATGCTTGCCAGTTGCAGGAAGTCTATTCTAGCCTCCTTCCTTATCACTAAGTGCAGGGCGGTTAGGGTTAGTGATACCTCCACAGCCCTGGGCATGTTTTTCATCCCTCTGGTGATGCTTAGACAGGCAAGTTCTTACAGCTTGGTTAGTCTTTCAATTGTAGTATTTTTCAACCTTTTTGTCTACTATACGAAAGATGCGTTGACGTTGACCACTATTCTATGTATACAACCAGTGCATCATGGATGGTTTTAGTTCCCATGTTTTACCATGTGTGCGTTTGACTATCACTAGGATAGTCTCCGCCTTTCTGATTATCTTCTCTATATCGTCGGATTCATATGAAAAGTGCATAAGTCTATAATTTGAATAAAATGAGATCTTAAAGCCTTCTAATTCTACAAATTAAATTTAAAAATACTGCGTAAAATTAATAGACGACGCTAAAATAGCCCACATAAAAAGATGCACAAGTCCACTAGTATTGACAACTTTAGAGCAGTTTTTTCCTTTCCCTGCTAAAAGAGATTTTTGGGACTTATGCACTTTTCATGTGAAGCCGGTGATATGGTGATTCCAGGTGGATATAAAGTCCAATACTACACCTCCCATGACATTTGTAGTCCCATTCCTTGAAGTTCTAAAGGCGCCTATCTCGTTTCTTTGCGTGAAAAGTACAACAATCGTTTTAAAAAAACCTAATTTTAAACCCTCTTTTTCCGTTTAGTTTTGAACAATATTTAGGGCCTTTTATGTTCGTTACCTAATTGTATTATTAAGTCCACATTGAGTCAAGATGATTAGATCATCTACGTAGCCTAGGACGTAATGCCCATTTTGGTTGATGGTCCTTAGCGGTCTGCCAACGACCAGATTCAACAATAGCACCCACTACTAGACATCCTCTTACCTCTTAACTGCCACAGTCTTACCGATGCATGTTGAGTGTATTTTACGATTCTTAACCATGCACTGTATTCATCGGCAGCTTGACCCGTTTACTAAGCTTTTTGAAGGGCTCTTGTAATTAAGTTGAACGAGGTGTTAAACGCCCCTTCTATATCTAGAAATGTTCCTAACAGCACTTCTTTATTTTCTAGAGCTTATTTCATTCTTTACGCTAGATGGTAGAGTGCTGTCTTTGGTCTTTGTTGATGTTCCTGCGATGTAGGGGGTGGGGATCTGTTTATCAGTACTTGATCTCTCATATGCCTATTTAGTAGTTTCTCTAATGTCTTAAGTGTAAAAGACATAAGACTTGTTAGTCCCAGAGCCTTAGCAATATCTTGTTCAGGAATAGTCTAAATAATTTTCAACTTTCCGGTATGTGTCCCAGAGTCACACTGTATTTATTGTAGAGGAAGCTCGTGCCATTCTGCAAAATAACAAGATAAATGTTCAAATGAGTTTATTGATGATTTTATTGTATATTGAGTGAATACCTTTCTAGAGACCAGTCAATCTCTTCTGGAGGCCCTACGCTTCTCCGTCTCCAGTTCTATTTGCTGTTTGTTAAGGTTTGTTAAGATTTGGTAATTTAACTATTTGAGAATCGATTTATGTACCCTAAATAGTTCATTCAGAGTCTCTTTTTTAGTTTTGGAATACTCTGCTGTATCTGTTTTAAGAAAGTTGATTGAGCATTGAGCGGCTTTGGGAAGTATCTGGTACGTTCAAAAGTTTTTGCTATACCTCCACCATCACTGCCTCTTTGTTTTCCTCGACCGTTTATTGTATCCAGTAAGAGAGTTTTCATATTGTCACTTTCATGTTCGTTTTGGTTTATTAAACGTTTTTCTTGCCTGTCTTGGAACCCCTTGTAACTCTGAGGCAGTTTTGTTTGTATGCTAAAATAGTTGCGTCCTGTACGTCTTTTGCAACCAGTACTAGATCATTTGTGTTCCTAATTGTAATTTTGACCTTCCGTAAATTATGGTCCATGTCTGCTTGATAGTTATCTCAGACCGTTTTGAGTGGGTTCCGATAAGTTTGTTGTTCATAAATATTTCCTTTAATTCTAATGATAAAGCGTCTGTGGTCTGAACAACTCCACATCAGATAGTTACATAGCTACTTATAAAGTTTGTAGTTATTGTTATAATTATCACCTCTTTTCTGATGAATCAGAAATCGATCCTTCAACATAAGTACTATTCCTTAAGGAAGGGAAGGGAGTTTACAACAGACACAACTAGAAGATTATTTTGAACCGTAATGATATGCTACAACATTTAGAGCATTTTAGTCCGTACATATGCATTGACTGTAAAGTTCTTATAATTTAAGTATTTGAGAAACTGGCAAAAACAAGATCAACAGTAACACAATGGATCCATGGTTACTAAGGCTGGAAAATAACATTCAAACAAAATTTTTGCTTGACTATGTAACATCTATTATTTATATAGAAGAAAAAGTTGAGTTTCAGACAGCTTTTTTGAAAACGTTGGTTTACAGCGAAAGCGAACTATTATTAAAGTTTTGTATCCTTTGTAAAATTAGTTCTGGGATTAATGAAGTGTTTAATTTACAAATTGCATGTCAATTTCTCTACTGCAATTAATACATGAGGTTTCGATATTAATTACCTAGTAGTAAAACATCAAGTGAATGTTTATTTATAACGTGCTTTGATAAAATATAACAATCGACCTTAACCGATAGAGAAAGTAGCATTTAAACAAACTAGAAATAGAAATAAATTAAAAAAATTGCTGCTACCATCCAGAAGAAAAAAATAAAACAAAAGGCGATTACAAACCGCACATCCAGTGAGTCATACACAAACCTAAAAAAGGAAACAAAGAAAATACCGCATACTTAGGTTTATTTTAGAAAATACCTTTATTAGTCAATAAATTTTTTATTTATGATAAAATTGTTCAAGATGTTAAAAACTCAATTAGTTAATAGCGGTAATATAATGAGAATGTAGGACGTTATTAAAGGATAACGTTCGATTTCACTATAATAAATACACCAATAAATAAAATAAAATAAACGCAAGCGTTTCCTTTAGACAGTTTTCATGGTGTAAATTAACAATTTAATCTCTGTAAACTTTTATATGTGCCAATCTTATGTCAACACTAATAATATATATTTACGTTGAATTCTCGACGCATATGAACTTTGTGCAGAAGTGTCTACCTTGACAAAACGATTCCTTGGTAAATAACTATTTTCAAGCCGCAAGACTTGGAAAGAAATTATTGGCTTCGCCTTAATTATCTGACGTTAATGTAACGCAACAAGTAAAGCAGATCAAAAAAGGAAAATTTTAATCGTTTATATTTTAATTATCTCCCATATATGTAACGAACACCAAGATATTTAAAGTAGTAGCTAGTTAGCTACCCTTTAATGATTATGACATACCTGGAACATTATTGCATTCTACATATCGATACCTATTAGGTGTACACAAAACCGCAGGTGCCATAATAATTAATAACAACAGAACGAAACGACTACACGCCTCTTATTCCAAGCTGTGAGGCTGGTATTTTCTTCAGTAAAAATAAAACGAATGGTGAGATTAGCTGTTAAGATAACTTCCATTATCGGCAAAAGGAGGCGAACAGTCAGGTTTTGTTTATAAATTATTAACGCAATGTACAAACTCATCTATCCCATTATCTACAGTGAAAAAGTGCAAAGTTCTCTAATTAAAATTTCTACAGCTAATGAAGCGAACTTATTGGCTTAAATAGACCGTGAATGTATATCTGTTTAACTGTTTTTAACATGAACGTTTTATTAATTTTCAAAATTTCTTTTTTCTTTCTTTATTTGAAGAAAGTTATCTCCTGCCAAAAAGCTATAAATAATTTTGCGTCTTTACCGTAATTTAATATAGATCAGATGTTTAATATGTTGTCCCATAAATTATAAGTAAATTTATGACAACTTCATAAGTTATGGAAAGTGAAACCTAATCATAATTGGTTATCATAAGTAAAGTATGCCAATCAATGTGCAAAAACTGGTTTAAATAAAGTATTATATCATAATGAGATTAAAAATAAACATGTCCATCTACATTACGCTTATAAAAATTGTAAGTTGATTTATGAATATTTATTGATTATTATTTAAATCTAGCGATCTAAAACAAAGATAAAACGCAAAAATATCAAGAAAGATAAGGAGGCTGATTAAAGGAAAAAAGTTTGTTTTAGAACTAGAATTCATGCTAAAAATTGAATATGTAAATTTAATCAGTAATCAATATCTAAAGGTGATTGAAAACTTAATTTAAAGAGTGATCGATCATGAATATTAAAACACCGTAATGATGGCATTTCTCTTCTAGTTTCATCTTCATGGTGCTTAGTTTCGACTTTTATTTTTTTGTGATTATTCTTGTATTCTTTTTGTGGAAGGTTATAGATCTCAACAAAAAAACTGTTAATTTGAAGCATTAAGAGTGCTTAACTGCTAATAATTGTGTTGTGACACCATTTCTACTAGTTTGTCGTAAAATTTATTGTTCCCTTGCTAGATTACTATCAGATCTTTATTTCTGTTATTTTTGTTTCCCAATCATATTACTGTCAAAGTGCTGTGTAATATTATCTTTACGTCTAATCAGGATATTACTCTAAACTACAGAGTATCAATCTAAAAATATTCTTAAGTAATAGTACAACAATAAAACTTGTATCTAGTAAAGCTAAGAAGAAAAACTGCTAAAGGTTTAAATTATACTTGTAGTTTATTTTACAAAATTAAAAAAAAATATTCTTGCCAAGCCTACCTATTGAGGATCCAGA
>VTPC01085329.1:0-12023 GCA_011009095.1 Ignelater luminosus | reverse complement strand
AAAAGGGTAAAGTTTATTTACCATACGAGAACTAATCCAATACAAAGTATAACCCAGTTGTTGGAACAGAATACACTGAACTCGCGGCACTGGTTCATACAAGATTTAATTTACAGTTACTACATAAATCTTTACAAGAATGGACGTCTTCCTCATACGTTAAGTAACAAGATATTTTAATTGACTTTCAAAGTATCTATACAGAGCGAGGCAGTACGAGTTTCGTAGAAAGTTTGATAAAAATAACAACATATTACGAGATAAAAACAATAAGGTAGTTTTGAGAGTTGATTGTCAAATTATTTGGCAATTTTCACCTGCTGGCGAAAATTTGCAAGGTACGGTACGATAAAGACGCACCCGGAATAGTCCGGGGAAAAGTCTATAAATTGCTTAACAAAGACAGAATTCATTCGCAATATTTTCACTCAGGTATAACTTCACCTTAGCAGAAACTAGACCAACACTTGACTATTTCTCGATAGTTTGCGATAGCGGTAGATGAACTCTGTCGAGTGCAGAAGCGAAAACAAGGTAACTTCCAGCCCCCCAAAAAGGTGGAACTAACAGATAATTAGTTGATCAACATATCGGGTGATCGAACAACCAATAAAATAATGCAAGAAGGGTGTGATTTAGCGAGAAATTTGAACGTTGCACTCGGCAATTATAGGAAACATAAATCTTGTCTATGCTAGACAAGGTAACAGATTTATAGTTTTAAGGGTAATAAAACCAAAAGATAAGAGTAGAAAATTCTCTGAATCGCAAAAATGAAGTCTGAAGAATCTAAATGCAAAGGTAATTTCCTTCTATATCAAGCCCTAAAACATGTCTAATTTAATATAAAGAAAACATTTTTATAAAAGAATAATAGAGATATTTAATGTTTTCAAGCCATAAATTTAGACAATGTCAAGGGGCATTAAACCAAGAGACTTTTATGTTACAGAAAGACGTTAAACTTAATTAAAAAAAAATAACATATTTACAAAAGAAAAGATTGAAAATAATAATATATCGTTATTTACAAGCATGAACCACTTACTAAGGAAAAGTTTGCTAATTACTTAATTTTCCTAACCCTGTTTTTCCCTTTCTTTTTTATTTTCCTTTTGTGGGCCAATTTTACATTCCTTACCACCAATACTGTTTTTTAATCTATCTGCCTGGTTTTCTAAAACTTTTATTTCTGAGACTCTTAATACTTCTTCTATTTAACTGTCCCTCTGCATCATGAATGTAGTCGCAATATGAATTAACTCATCTAGTCTATCTAACGGCACTTTTGTTGTTCTCCTCGATACTTGTTTCCTTAACTTCTGTGATTTCAATGTTAGCATGATACTAAACCCATCTTCTTTGGCGACTCAAATTAGCCTTGTTCCTTGTTCTCTTGACTGGTCTTACGTTGAAAGATTAATGTAGATCCTGGTGTAGGTTCTTCAGGCGCAATGACTGCATACTTAAAGTGTTCAGCTTTTTCGATCTCTTGGAGGCTTGATGCTAATGATGTACTGTGTCTGATGTGGTGAATACGTGAGTTCTAATAGTTCTATAATGTCGTCCTTCTCGGAAAAGTCTTGGTATCTTTTGGTTTTTAAGAAAATCTAGCATTCTCTACTACGTTTGGGTGATTTAAACTCTGACTTGAATTCCATGCACTACAGCCTGCTTTGGCAGATAACATCTTGTTTTTTGTTGTATTTAGATATTTTATTCTGTCTTGTAGTTTGTAGAAAATTCTTTGTTACCCATCCCTAATAAGTATGCCATCGTCGTCTCCGTGTATGTGTATGTATCTAAGAATTTTCTACAAATTTCTTGTGAGATAACTCTTTAATATTTTGATGGTATATTAATTTGTTTAGATCTGATCTCATCTGCTACTATACGAACAACTTCTGCCATAACTTTTTGATCCCTTAACCTATTATTTAAAGTTTAGATTCTTGTGGCACTAACTTTATGCTAAGGTATTAGAAAATCGTTCCACGAGCTTTGACTACACGTTTCAGTATCTCCTTTTTGTCCAGTTTCATCTTTGTCATTACCTACATGTGATATACCATTTTTTGTTTTCATGTCCTTAAAATTATTTGAGGAAATTGAATTGACATTTGATATATTTTGGGTTTGGTAATGATATTGAACAAAATCTTGAAATAAATCAATTTTACGAATAATATTTATTAGCGTCTGTATAGAAGTATTTTCTACAATAGCTGAGTTAGAATTACGTTATCTGTATGGCATCATTTGATTTCGATTCGACTAAGTGCGTCTACGTTTGAATTTAATTTCCCTGCTTTGTATTCTATCTTATAGTTAAAGTCTGCAAGTCTTAATTGCCATCTCACGAGCCTACTACTTGGATTTTTACAATTAAATAACCATGCTAACGGTTTGTAATCTGTTACAATGCTAAAAGTCCTACCATGAAGATAGGGTCAGAAGTGCTTCAGACTATTGCAAGCAACTGTTTTTCTGTAGCACTATAATTTTGTTGGGCAGAATTTAGTGTAAGCTATCGGTTGATCATATCCTATTTTACCATCACTTAGAGTTGCAGCTATTGCGAACTAAGAAGCGTCTGTCGTTAATATAAATTCTTCGTCAAAATGAGGATATCATAAAAGTGGTTCTGTAGTTAAAATAGCTTTAAAGGTTTCGAACGAGTTTTGTTGTTTCTCCAACCAAACAACCAAGGTTGCATTTTTCTTTAATAAAATAGTTAGAGGTTTGGTTATTTTAAGAAAGTCCTTAATAAATTTGCGGTAATAGCGAACAAGTCCTAAAACCATTTTGATGAATGTTTGATTATGAGAAGTCGGGCTATTTCGAATTGCTTTTATCTTTTCCAAATTGAGACGAACGCTTTGATCTGATACTGTATGACCTGAATAAATAATTTTGCGTTTGAGAAATTCGCATTTGTCAGGTTGAAACCGAAAGTTGCTTAGACGAAGCCTTTTGAAAACGTTTCGAATTACCCAAAGTAGGCTATTCCAGGGTGAGATAATAGGTTGAATAATGTTTTGTTTAAGCATGTGATCTATCTGTTTATTAATTTCTTGTTTATGTACTTCAGGGTACCTGTGTGACTTCGTATAGATGAGAGTTAAATCTTTTAATTTAATTTCATCTTCTAAGAAGTTAGTATTAGTCAAATCACTGCCAGGAAGATGAAAAATATCTCGAGATTTTACACAGATGTCTATTACTGCTTGATTCTTCTGAGTTTAAATGATTTAGTCTCAAATTTCGTTTAAAAAGATTTATACAATAAAGAAAGGTTTGTTTCGTTAATGAAATTAGTAGCAATTGATTTATTGTTTTCATTAACTTTAACTACTGCTTTTGATAAATAGATACCTTTTGGAAAATTAATTTCTGGTATAAGCCCTTCTTTAATTTCCGAATTTAAGATATTATGTTTTATTATGCTTCCTGTCCTAGCTTGAAGGGTTAGTAGATTAGAGTTGGAATCTTTTGATCAAGAATTAGTGTTTTCTCTATAAATTCTATTTGAAATTGGAATAGATTTAAAGCTGATCATGACGTTTTTATCAATTTTCACTAATTCCTTCTCTAGAAAATCTCTACCTTCTTATCAGGCCGTCATATGAAACATTGGTTGCTTGATATAATATATGAAACTTAATATTGCAATCCCGAAGACCAATATTCAAGAGAATGACAACTCCCCACAGTTTCAGCTGGATTATTTTCACTGAGTCCTGACAAAAGAGGTTTTTCATTTTAAGTGTAAATAATAGCCGAGTCAAGACTAGATGCTTTTATTAATGAAGAAGCACTGCAACCGGTATCAATCATAAATCGAAATTTTCTATTACCATGTTTTGAGTTGGGAGAGAAGACTTCGATATAATTAAGATTATCGTTTGACACAAAGATTTTTGATTTTCAAACACCTTCAGATTTGAAATATTGTCCTGGAGCGTGGTGTCCTGCGCTGAGGATTGTTGGGAGTTTAAATAAACAGAGTTATTTGGTTTTACTTTTTCTCAGTTATAATTTCGATTCTTACTTTGGTTTACTGCTTGGCGTTTGCAACATTCCTAAATTCGATGACCTTTTTTTGCAACATCGGCAAAATTTAGACTGCTAAGCATTTTGATTTTGAGACAATTGATTTTGATAAGTGGAATTTTGAGATTTTTTGAATGTTGTTGATTATCTTGCACAAAATTGATTGGGCGATTTTTATTTTTACTCTTACACTTTTGAGTATCATGGTTAGTTCTTCGGCCTATTTTGCAGAATTTGTTCGAATAATATTGAGTATTAAGAGCTTTTTCTTCAGAAAAAGCAGCTGTGAATGCTAAATTAAGATTACTATAATTTTTTCATCAGAGCATTTGCGAGATTTAGAAATGTAAGTGATATACGAAAGGATTTAAAGTAATTTCGTTGATAGACTGAATTTTCCCGGGCAAACAACTAGCGTCAGTGGTATGTTGCTGAGCAGCATAAAGGACTCTGGAGAGTTTCTATTCGGTGGTAAGAATCTGTAATATTGTCATTGTGACCCTGTTTGCAATTATTGCTTCTTGTCTTGGTATAACTTCTTAAGTTTTTCTTTTAGTTTTTCCCAAGATAGAAAAGTTTGGTGAGCCGATAATTGTTTGGCACGTCCATTAATTTTTCATTGAAATTAAGACAAAATGATTTGAAATATAACAAATGAGAATTCTAAGAAATGGAAAAAATTGAATTAGTTATTAGCTTGCACCTTCCAAAAACTCCTCGTTGAATTTGCAGTTCTTGTAGAATTCTCACTTTTCAGTATTAGCTGTCGCTTTGCTCTTTTTTTTGCGTTTTCTTAGGCCAATAAGGTACTGGAAGAATCTTTACACTTGAGGCTCTATTCCGGCCTTTGCTCAATGATGTTGAGGGCAATACAATTAATATAAAAATCTTTTAACTTTAGCAACATGATGTTGTACTAGTTACTGTCATATTCTATTTTCTCTATAAACAATTCATTTTTTATCACCACTATATACAACGAAGAAACATTTTTTTATGCAAGTAATTGCTAGATGGCCTTGTTGTAAAGGCCAGCTAGAGATACAGCCTTTCCTGTCTTTTCTTCTTTCTGTTCGTTGCGTATTCCATAATCAATTCTTTGGATTTAAAATTGAAGTTACCAGTGGATGACAGGATGTTGGCTTCCGCCTAACAAGAGCTCCAAAATTGAATGCTGTCGATCTGTATTTCTTTTCAGAAACTTACCTAGGATTTTCGAATGTTCTACCGTTTATTCTGCTATTTCTTGCTGTTGGTTTTCAGCAAACTAAGAGAGGTTATAATTATTACAATGTTGTTTGCATTCATTTGAATAGCATACTTGTAAGCGTTTCAGAAGCTTATTAGTTTCCTCAGTCAAACACTCTGTGTTGATTTTAGCAATATTACTTTCGTACTATTTTTCGGCTTCTTTCTCACCCCATCAGAAAATCTTAATTTTTTAACAAATTTTGGTTTTAGACCCGTTCTTCTTCTTTTTAATTGTCTTTGTTCTTCCTGAAACATATATCGCTTAAAGTGTTTTCCAAAGTTTCTGTTTATCCATTTCTTCCAAGCTATTTATGCCAAAATTGCTCCAAATTATAACGCAATCCAGTAGATAAGATCGTATTTGAAAATTGTCTCTTTGGATTAAATTTAATCGCTTGCCATATTAAATCACGCCAATATACTCATAAAGAGTTCAGTCAAACTCGGTTATTACGAGATTCTTGGAACCGCCGACATTTACGATTGCAATTCTGTTATCTTAAGAGGCCGTGGAAGGTTGCTACCTAAAGCTTTATTGGAATTTACGGGACACCCTGTATGTAGGAAATTGTAAACACGTAAATACATATATTTTAGTACACACAGTCAATGTAAAAAGATGCGGCAAAATCTATGTTCACATTAAGAGGCTGTTCACAACAACGACATTACTTTGGCCAGCTTTTTTTTGTAGGTATGTGAATGTAAAATAGAATTTGGCCATCATCTCCTCTTTGTCTTCTTGATTTTCTCAATTTCTAAAAAGCTTCCCCTTCAATATTAAGTATAGAATGCTTTATCCTAGCCTCACATTTTCCTTGAGCTTTTATTATGTATTCAGGGTCAATACATCGAAGACCACGTTTTAGATTGCCTCGAATCATTTCTGATAGCATACATATTTATAAAAACTCACTAACTTTTTAATCATATTATTTTCGCAGAACAGTTCATCTTTTTCTATTTTTTCCGTATGTAATGGTATTTTCTCGTTAACAAAAACAACAAAATAGCAAATGTCTCTCTGTCTGATGTTGAGCTGACCTTGAATCTACGAAAAAGATATATATTCTTATGAAAAAGGCACTTTTTACCTAGTTTACCTAATAGTAGTAGTTATGGGTTCTTTCTAAAGATGACTGTTAATTTTTATACTCTAAACACAAATCTGGAATGGTCTCGGCAGCTTCTTCCAAGGTTTTGCCAAATTTAGACACCTTATACAGGCATTTCACCTCAACCAAGGCATTTTTCCCAATTAAACCTAAAAAAGTAGAGGTTTACAAAATATAATAAAAAACAAAGGAAACAAATACCATCTGGTGATGCATCCAAACAACCGTGGCTTATTTTCCAAAACTTTCTAGAAATCCAGAAAATGTCATCTTAATAGAAAGCGCATTATCCTACCAGGAATTCTTGTTACAAGTCGGTTTGAGACGCACAGATGTTATTGTATTGTTTTGCGGTGTCCTGTACAAAAGTGCAATCAATTTTCATCTCTTAAAATTTTTAAAAATAGGTATAACTGTTGTGATAGAACCTAGAAGTTCTATTAAAATGTAGTAGGTGCTTTTATCCTTTGGTTAAATCGTTTCCGCTTCAGATTACATTTACATTTGTCATGTATTTGAAAAAACCTTTTTCTAGAAACTACGAACACTGGAAAATCTGTTAAAAGGTACCATAAATATGACACTCTTAGCAAATACTACACCTAACTGTTTGGCATTCAAAACTACTTTTCTATTTTATTTAACTCTTTTATCTCTTTAAAGAGCAGATATTGAAAAGATCTTAAACTAGCTAATTTCTTAACATAGAAATTCGACAGAATATCACATACTTAATTTAACAGAAGACCTCTTTCAATACGTCTTACATATTTTACTAGATTAGTCAGATGTCTAAGTCAAATAAAACATTTAAAGAATCAAAACACAAAAAAATTCTCATTTAAATTGTGTTTGATAATATAGAAAAGGTTTTCGAAATGGTTTCATTAAAGTTTAAAAGCTGCTATAAATTTAGTGAATAACTTAAATGGATATCTAGAAGGATTTAAAATAACGAAGGAACAACTTGAAAGTAGTAAAATTAACGATGTACAGCTTTTTGCCTGCTTAAATCATAATTTTTGTTGTCAATCAAAAGATTGGTATAAATTATTTACTTTGACAAAGGTTCTTTAGAATCCTTCTAAAAATTCATATTAACATAATATACTTTTTGTCTTGCCAAAGCTTTTGAATTTTCTAACATATTAATTTCTGAACGCTGAACAAATATAGAAGATTCAAAATAAAATACATCATGCGTTTAGCCAGGCAGACAACCCTGTGTAATATAAAGTGGGGTTTAAAAATAGACAAAATTTCTGAAACTGTAACAGATAATGCTAGAAATTTAAGTAAGGCATTCAATGTATTTTGTGTGTCGTTATCAGATACCAATGTCAATAATGATAATGACAACTTTGCAGAATTTCCAGAATTGGAAAATAGTAACGAGGTCAATATAGAAACTCTTCCATATTTTGATGAAGAAGCAACGTATGTACTTTTTCCGGAGCAGTTTAGATGCTGCTCTCATACATTTAACCTTAGTATAACTAAGGATGCGCAAGAGGCGAAAGAAGATGAAAAATACAAAAAAATCAGTAGTTCAGTTTTTAAAAAAGTATTTCAAATATGAAATCTGGCGAGTAGGTCAACAAAAGCGTCGGATGAAATTGAAAAAATTTGTGGTATCAAACTTATAGTTCCTTGCGCTACCCGCTGGAATTCCATGTTTCATGCTTGTACAAAATTAATTTCAATTGAAACAAAGATAAACAAAATTCTAGAAGACTAAAAGTAGAGGAATTTCAGTATGCGGATTTTCTTTTTTTAAAAGAATTCATTATGGTAACAAAACCACTAGCAGTTGCTATCGACATTTTACAGGGAGAAAAGAACTGTAATTTAGGAGCTGTTCTTCCTACATTATATAAAGCTAAAAATTCAGTAAATGATAAAACAAATTTGAAATTTTGCAATAAACTCGAAGAATGTACATTATCTGGATTCATAAAACGTTTTTCAAAGATATTGGACTTAAAAAGCGATACAAGTTTTCCATATTTAATGTCTAGTATAAGTAATTCCAAATTTAAATTAAGAGGGTTGGAAATAACACCTTTTAAAAACGATTTAGAATTGTTTAAAGCTGAACTACAATAACATGCAGAGAATGCGTCACTTCAGCTTAACACTGGAAGTTCTGAAAATGAGGCCCCGACTTCCTTTAATAATTCTAAATTAGAGAAGTCATCTGATGATGAATTCTTTGATTTTTTTAAAACTAAATCCGCAGAAATTTCATTCTCCTGTTGTCGTACAATGCTTGCAATATTTAGAAGATGCGGATACAAATTATTGCCAATTAAATAAATACCCCATAATAAAAGAAATTTTTTTGGAACTCAATAGTGTACTGCCATCATCCGCACCTGTAGAAAGGCTGTTTAGTGTAGGAGGTCAGATTTTAACTCCAAAGAGAAATAAATTAAGTGTTGATGTTTTCGAAACTTTGTTAATTTTAAAAATGAATAGAGCTTAAAGTGTAAATTTTATGTAATTATTATTATTTTTAATTTATTATTTGATAATTGATGTACTCGGTGATTTAGTTGCCAATATATAGTAATACCTATATATAGTTTATGCAATTGAATTTTTCTAAACTACAAATAAATTTATTTTGTATTATTATGTACATTTTTCCAATAATTTCCTGAAACAAAAATAAAAAGGATCTAGATACCTTTTGACAAATCTTGCATTTGTATCCAGATACATAATTAAGAAAAGGATCTAGTATCTGAACTAGATCCTGGTCAGAAAAAGTATCTGGATCTGGAACTAGATACTGAGAGGAAAGATCTTACCTAACACTGTCTGCTTATAATGCTAGTGATCCGTAATCTATGTTAGTTTGTTTGTTTGTACAAGTTGACAGTCGTATACGTTTTCTTGATCTCTTTTCTGGATTAAATACTAATTTTTGCTTGTATTTGGATTGTCTATTCATGAAACTTTTAAAATATCTTCCTGGGCTGTGACATACAGCTTTCCTCCAAGGGCTACTATGTCGTATAAACCCTGAAGATTTAAATTAATATATTCTCGGTGATCTTTGGCCATTATATCTTACAATTTATTCACAGATTATTTTAATAATTAAAGGCCATTGAGATGCCACTTTTGTGATAGGAAAACTTACCTTCATTGTATCCCATTGCTGTTAAAAACGATTTTGCTCATGTTAAACCTTGCCAATATGCTCATATATAATTTGGCCCTGTTATTTGTCTCATTGTCAATGAGGGACGCACCTTTTCTTATAACTAAGCTAACAGCACCTACTGTAAAGAAGTATCAGTTTATTGTTCATACAGTTTATATTTTTGTTGTTACCTTGAATTAGTCTAAAAAGACCTGCAGATTTGACTTCTTGGATTTGACTGTTACTGACATCTCTTACTGATGAGCAGTACTAATCAGCACAATGTTCATGATGCTGAAAGGTATAGTAGGGTCCATTTCATAAATATTCTATTAGCAATGCCACATCTCCATGAGCAGTGTCATAAATGGCGTTCTGACCAATTTTTTGTAGCTCTAAAATTTTTTTATTGCTGAGCAATTTTTTGGCAGCTACTGATACATTTGTGGTATCATTTTTGATAGAGTAGAGCCGTTTACCATAATTTTTTATCACGTGGTTCGTGCATTCAATTTTGACAACCTAAAATTATATTTGTATTGATGTACTGTTTTTTGTCAATGCATATCGAATTATTTACCTTTTTACCATAAGGCACTTTTTCCTGTATTTTGGCATATACCCTTGAGTCATCATCTGCAATAAATTGTTTGTATTTGAACCATCCCAATTTTTAAAACATGTATGTTCTTTGGCAGCACAACTATTAGTTTGGTCCCGTGTACATATTATACAAAATTTATTATTATTATTATTATTATTATTATTATTATCAATTAACCTTGCATTTTTATTTGATACCTCCAGACATACTAAAAACCTTTTCAAAATTACTTTAAAAACTCTTAACATTTGCAATTTTTATGAGGGGTCAGTTTTTTTTTACAAACAAATGATAAAGTCAGGCAACAATTACCACAATAAATTCCACCCCTCTACTAATCGAATTTTGTTAATTATAAATTATCTAACAGTAACAAATTAAGCCTAAAACTAGCAATTATTTAAAAATGTGGACTTCCTTTTTTCACCAAGCACAACTACAGTGCGATGTTTACTAACAATAATAACTTTAAACTACAGCAATATTAAGGAACTTTCAGTCCTTGCAACAAAATTAACTTTTTTTTACGTTTCATTAAGTTTTAGTGGTTTAATCTCTGTTATTATTGTATAGTCGTTAGACGTGCTTATATCAAAACAAGAAATTACAAATGTTTAACTTAAGAAAAGCAATCTCGTTTACTGGCTTTACTAAAATTAAAGCAAATTAACGATCTTCTTAGAGCGTAAAATAAATTAGTGAGCTAATTTAAATACTTGGAAAATTCCTTCCTTTATTGGATTTTCATTTTGAAAAATTATTATTAGATGCTGAACTTTGAAGATTAATAATATTAAGGTGGTACCTAATAGTAAAATTGTTCTACTTAAACAAACTGAAAATAATACTCTGGTTGTTTAGTTTTCTCTTTTAAATATTTAAATAACAATCGATAATTATTAAAAATGAATTATGACATTCTTTTCTGGAAATATTTAATTTAATTGCGGTAGAAGAATTTCCAAGCACATTACGAAACTGCCTTTATTTATAAGGTTGTTGAAATGTGTTGAGGAATTGAAAATTTCTACCTCAAGGTTGGTATTTTTAAAAGAGAGTAATTCATAAGAACATGCTATAACGCTATCATCATTAAGTTAAAATACCGACGGTAACGAATATTTCTCTCCACATACTGCTAAATTAAATTACGTTTTTAAAATCCTCGTTTCTGTAAAAGGTTTATTTCGTAATGGAATAATTTAAGGTCGCGTTTAGATTAAATCTGTACAACATACAAAATTTCAAAATAATTAATAACAGTGCTATTATTATAACATAACGTTTGATCTTAGTTATTTTATAATAAGCTATACTTCCTGGGATGTCCTTATATAAAACGACACGTTTCATACTTTTATTTAAAGTGAGGTTCTATAATACTCTAAACTATTATAACAACCACACAAACTGTTTTGAAATAACCCAAAGGAATATAGCATAACATTTTGACATCAACATATTTCTGACAGGGATTTACAACGCTAACTTGAAACAAACAGCTAAACACAGCGTTTTATCCCATTCTGCCAGCTTATATTTCGTAAAAGTCAAGGGTTCATGTTGCTTCATTACGAATTCTGAGAATTGGGAAATGAACATACATTTTGTATTTGCTTGTCAGTTTTACAAAACGTAGGTTCAAGTGCAAATGCAAGTTTTGAGCTTTACGAGGGAATAAACGGTCGGTCCGTGTGTTTGTTTTCTTTTTCCTTTCTCGTTTATTTACTTACTGTAGGATAAAGTAAGCTACCTACAGGACATTTTTTTACCACTTGTTATTCATAGCTTGGTATTTTGAATTTACTAAAAGCGCCAAATGTAGATTATATGTCAAACAATGCTTTAG
>VTPC01085326.1:6820-18538 GCA_011009095.1 Ignelater luminosus | reverse complement strand
TTACAGAGCTCGATACATAACGACATTCGTAGATAGAATGTGACATTGTTTCTTGGAAAATGTCACTAGTTTGACATACAAGGTTTTGATATTAGGTCAACGATATCATCTATAGAAGTCTTCGCGTCCTTCCGTTTCGAAGACGGTTTGAAACTATACGTACTATTGGTTTCAAAAGGAACTAGGACACTAGGCAACCACTATGATTCGAAAATGTAAGTATTTTTCCTACTGTAAATGTGACTTTATATGTCAAATCATCCATGGGTAAAAGATATTTTAGCCGAAATTAAATGTACATATTACAATGGGAAAATTAAAGTGTCCTAGTTCGTTTCGAAACCAACAGTACGTATGCACCGTTCATCTATCAGACGTTTCGTCACAGTCCAATTTAAGTTTGCGAGCTTTTCTGTACATATACTGTTATATTCAAAAGTAAGACGTGCAACTACTGTAAATGATTTGGGCAATATTTTGTTAATGTAAAAACTCGACCTTTATAGTTTGTTACCAGGTAACACTGAACTTTAAAAATTATCACTTCGACAGCAATAGATAAATTTTCAAAATATTTTCTTGGATTACCGTAGAAACCATTTAAACAGAAACTTTATTTTTGAATATAAACGTACATAAACAGAAAAAAGAAGAAAAGATACTGATGTAGAACGATTATTATTGGAGTATCGTATGTTATTCTAAAAATATGTTGTTTAACACGTTTGCTACCAAGCGGCTCATGTATGAGCCAAGCTAATTTTTAAAATGGACCGCCGGCTCATATATGAGTCTACTAAATTACTAAACTAAATGTAAGCTTAAAAAAACCCGGTCTATGATAGCGGTTTTATCTTCGCACACGGTCTATATAAGGCATCGGCTCATATGGTAGCCGGATGGTCTCTGTCTAGCTTATTATTTTATTGCTTTATTTACTGTGAAACACGTGCGTTAGTGTCCCATCTGAAAGGTGTATTTTTGCAATTCTGATAAGTAGTAGAGATAGCGTCAGACAAGAATGAAATGGGTATTTCTCAAAATCCATAGATTCTGTCCGGTGGAGAACAGGCTGATTCTATCCAAAACGAACGCCAAGAGAAAGACATTATGCTGGGCAAAAGTGAAGATGAATAGATTGATATTGATTGTCGGCCAACACTTTTCGACTTCATGGAGCAAGAGGGATTGAAACCACGGCCAAGGAATTGTTTGAAATTCTCTTTGATGGTCCACTATTTGCCAAGATTTCTAACTGGGTTAATCTTCGCGCACAATTTTTCAGGGACAGAAATGTATCAAGGCATTCAACTATGAAAAACTGGAAAGAAACCAATTCTGATGAAATTCGTCGTTTTCTTGGATTATGTTTTATAATGGGCAATATATCAATGCCATATCTAAAACAATATTGGAGCAGGAACTTCTTATATTACTACCCAGTTTTTGGCAAAACCATGCCAAGAAACCGATTTGAAACTATTTTGTGTTTTTATAAAACAGATCATGACACGACTTCCCGTTTCTATCCCGGAAAAAATTTGTCTTTGGATGAGGCTTTGCTACTACTATGGCGTGGGCGTTTAATATTTCGCCAGTATATACCTAACAAAAGTGCCAAGTATGGGATCAAGCTTTATGAGCTTTGTACCCCCGATGAATTTACACTAGAGATTTTAATTTACTCAGGAAAAGGAACCGGCACTAATAAAATCGGGCGTGCCCACAACATTACTAGCAGGACGATATCTTGGCACAGGTCACACGCTATATTTAGATAACTATTATAATAGTGTAAAGTTTATCATAGAAACCATGGACACATCTTGACTGCAGCTGTTTTGTTGTCATATCAAATTTGTTTCTAAAAGGTACAAAATTCTAGAATTAAAAATTTGTACTCATTTTAAGTTATCGTTGATTGATTCGCCTAATATTGTTAATTTTGTGATCAGTTCTCTCTTTCATTATCATGCCTCGTGATTCAAGGAATTTAACACGGGATGAATGTGTTCAAGCAGTTGTGTTGGTGGAAGAAGGGTGGAATTACCGCAGAATCGCAGAGAGGTTTGGCGTGGCTCACACTTCAGTGCCTCGAACGCTTCAGAGATTCGGGGGACTGGAAGTCATTTGAGAAGACGAGGTGCTGGCAGAAATCGGGCGACAACGTTGGTGCAAGATCGTTTTTCACGGCTTTCCGTTCTAAGGCGACGTTTTTTAACTGCTCGTAGCTTACAGGCTCAGTTTCAACATGTGCATGCAATCTGAATCAGCACAAAAACTGTTCGCCGACGTCTCCGTAAGGCTAATTTGAGACCTCGGATTTCAGTTTACTCTTAACTGTAGCCCATCGTAGAGCTCGTTTAAACCTCGCTAAGGAGCACGTAAATTGATTGGAAGCTGATTGTAGACGTGTACTGTTTTCAGACGAATCCAGATTTTGTCTATATAATTGTGATAGACGCGTTTGCACATATCGCAGACCAAATGAACGATATGTGCAGTGTAATATGATGAATAGCACCTTATTTGGTGGCGGTTGGGTTATGGTTTGGGGGGATTTCTTTAACCGGCCACACTGACTTGTGGTCTTAAACAACGGAAACCTCAAAGCTGAACATAGTGAACATTCTAGAAGACCATGTGATACCATTTAGACTCTATATTGGGCAAAACGTTTTGTTTATGCATGATAATAATATATAAAGGGTTTTCCAATAAGAGGTGTTATTTTGATATTCAAAGAAAAGTGCCATTTTTTAATATAAATGATCGGATGTTTATTTCATTATAAAGAGGAAGGTATGCCGTTAATAGTGGAAAATAACATCAGGCAAATGACCACCACGACCACGCTTACAGGACAATATCCTTTTCATGAAATTTTCCATAACCAAATCGCAAAGTGGCTGCCCTATGTCCTCGATAGCCTCACGAATTCCATCTTTGAGGTCTTGAATCGACGCTGGGCTGTTGGCGTAGACCTTCCCTTTAACGTGGCCCCAAAGAAAGAAGTCGCAAGGTGTTAAATCACAAGATCTCGGTGGCCAATTGTGATCACCTCTTCGAGAGATAACACGGTCCGGAAACTTTTTCCGTAAAAGATCAATGGTTTCGTTGCTTGTGTGGCACGTAGCGCCGTCTTGTTGAAAGTAAACGTTGTCCAGATCAATACCATCCAATTCCGGCCATAAAAAATCGTTAATCATCTCTCGATAGCGCAATCCAGTCACCGTAACTGTTGCTCCAGCCTCATTTTCGAAAAAGTAAGGTCCAATGACTCCGCCGGACCATAAACCGCACCAAACAGTCACACGTTGAGGATAGAGAGACTTTTCAACAATAACTCTTGGATTTTCTGAGCCCCAGATCCGACAATTTTGCTTGTTGACGAAGCCACCGAGGTGGAAATGGGCCTCATCACTCAAGATGATTTTTCGATGGAATTCTGGATCATTTTCGTGCATTTCAACGACCCAATCAGCAAAGACACGACGTTGTTGATGATCGGCCGGCTTGAGTTCTTGTGTTAACTGGACTTTATAAGCCTTAAGACCCAAATCTTTATGCAAAATACGGTGTAATGACGTTTGTGGAATGGCTAATTCCAAAGAACGACGAGGAATGGACAAACCTGGGTTTTCTTTAACACTTTCGGCTACAACAGCAATATTCTCGGCTGTTCTTGAGCGACGTGCACGGGTTTTATTCTTCACATCACTAACTTGTCCCAAGAGCTCGAATTTTTTCACCAATTTCTGTATTGCGGTCCGACAAGGTGCTTCACGGTGACCCAAAAATGTTCGAGTTTTACGAACCGTCTCTGCCAAATTTTCACCATTTTTATAGTGAATTTTAATAATTTCAATGCGTTGTTGAAGCGTGTATCGTTCCATATTTATTAATGGCGTAGTTTCTACTTGTCAAATGTCAAAAAATGATAGCTTCAAAAGTGACATCTACCGAAATAGCGGGCTATTCAAAATAACACCTCTTATTGGAAAACCCTTTATAATATATATAATAATAAGTTTGCGAGATTTTCTGTACATATACTGTTCTATTCAAAAGTAAAATGTGCAACTACTGTAAATGATCTGGGCAATATTTTGTTAATGTAAAATCGACGTTGTGTTTATGCATGATAATGCCCAGCCGCACACCGCTGCAGTAATCAGAAATTATCTACAGCAATTACAAGTTATGGAGTGGCCAGCGCGTAGCCCTGACCTCAATCTGCGCATATATGGGATATGCTTGGCAGGCGGTTAAGGACTTGTCCAAATCTTCCTGTTAATCTAGAGGCGGTAGAACGGCAGCTGGTGGAAATATGGCATAGTCTTAACCAAAATGACATAAGATCACTTATACTTGGTATGGGTCGTTGCTGTCAGGCTGTCATTAGAATCAGAGGTGGAAATATTGAATATTAATCAATTTAAGAAAAAATCAGACGTTAAGCCACTGAAGCAACTGTCTCAGAGGGCATAAATACGGGGACGCATAAATTGGTAAAGGAGATGTATAGATTGCATATCTAAACGACAAAGACATTAGTCAACTTAGAGGGAGGCGACACGGTCCATCCAACATTTAACACGTGTCATCCTTTAACTCGACCACAAAAAAGGCTAAACGTTTTGTTAAAATAAAAAAGAATTAGTTTCTAATTTTTTAACACATTTTTATAGCATTTACTTTCTCATGAATTACGTGGAATGCTAAAATAAGAAGTATAATTAAGTACTGCGTTTTATTTAGCTGTACTCTTGTGGTTTGTTCATCTGTTGGCACTTCAACGCGATGGTTGATTGGATCGAATAATTGATCACGAACCAATTCTTTTCATGTTCAAGCTTCCTCGCAACCACCTGACTTTGGAAAAATAAGTTAGACCACATTGCAGATATTTATAACATGATAGTAATCTTTCGAAAAATAGAAATTTGTTTTTCACTCTATTTCTGAAAGACAAAATTGCTTAGAAGCATTTTGTTCACTTTATGAAAAACATTTCTGTAAATTCTGAATACATGGATCATTTGCTTCCTAGGATAAAATCGATACGAGATCTGTTTAAAATATATTCAGATGGGTTTTCTAAGTCGATTTCAGTACATATTAAGTAATCAAATGCAAATCGATATCTTGTGTCCCGTATTGTAGATTAAGACTTTGATAAGACCAAATTTTTTTATCCTGAACCAATCTCTTGGTTTGGTGGTTGTATTGTGGAATTTTACAAAAGAACGCAAAAACCATTTCTGCCGATTGCTAAAAATGATTTTTCCTTGTTTTCTTATTCAACCCTTTGAAAGGAAAGCAAAACAGGAATTGATCAACATACTTTTAATAATCTCTGTATCAGATAGACTAGCACTGGATTGCGCATGTATTTCGGCCTTTTAGTTATTCATCACCTTTTCGTTATTTATACAGCTCAAGTAAAACTGATTTACAGCTTAGATAATACCAATAGACCGTTGTCAGTTTTATTAGTTGCGATCTATTAATTCGGCCAAATCTCAAAAATTCGTTTGTAGATTCTCTAACTGCCTTAAGAAGTCTTACTTATTGTTGCTATACAGGTATGGTCCCATAACCTTAAATGGTTTCTAGACCCTTATAAGTCTTTATGTGCTCATCAAGCTATTTAAACTCTTAGACTATTTTAATTGAACTTTCCTCTTTGATCTGATTTTCATAAGCCTGACTAGTAAGTCAAGTTATTCAAGTTGATGGAGTTTTTTTGCCAACAGTTATTTTTACTTTTAATCTTCCAGGTCTGAAAATCTTACTTGGTGTAAGGCTCAGGGGTATCTGAAATTGCTTTAGGGCGCACTAAATTCTCAGACTGATGCTTAGTATAAAAGGGGGAATACTTAAAAACTGATAGTACAAAAGTCTCTTCTGTAAAGCAAAGTTGGTGAAATAATATCTCGTTATTTTACGTATTGTGTATGTTTGTCTTTTATTGAAATTCCACAAGATTACAATATTTAGTTTTATTGTAACAGGAATATTGTTTGGCAGTTGCTAGCAAATTAAGGTAAAAAACCTACTGGTACAAGTAGGCTTTTTCCACTGCCCGCTGTTAAAATTAGTTCTTGGAGTTTACGAAAATTTTTAATGTCAACACCGCCTCGTGTTGCAAAAGAATGTACATTCAAATATGTAAAAACAGTCAGGGAAAGTATTCAGCAATTATTAATAAGCATTCTGTTCTTATCTGTTAAAGTTTAATCGTTGACTTGATTCAAAAATTGGAATATGCAGTTTGTTTACATGTTGACTGAATATCAGATCGGTCTAGACGCCTGTTTTCACCATAAGATTTTAGGAAATGCGACATACTTTAAGTTCACTTTTAGACGACAAGATTGCAGAGATCCTGAGTCCATTTTAAGAAACTAGCCTATTTATCTGGAACACCAGAAACTATTCCGCTATCCAGAAGTCTAACACAGTCACGGCTCGTTGCAGCTGTAAATAGTCTACTACACAACTTTTATAATTTAGGCACCGACTACTGAATCATATGACTGTGTGGTTCCAATCTCAGAACCTATAAATTATTTGCCATGTCCAGGCTCGAACCCATACTGCAATGGTCAGATACGGCTTTGCTCTGAGTAACGTCTATTTATGCTATACAGACTATATATTAATGGCAATTATCGTCAGTGCTAGGTTATCTCGTTCAGTATTCTTGTGGAGGTGTAAGTACTTTCAATTTTGGTAAATTAAGAAATTGTTTAAAGCTGTAATTTGGATGCATCAAAAAAGTACAAAAACGCACAATTGCATGGAAAAGGAAAACTAGGTTTATATCAACTCGAAAAAAGGCAGATTTGCAACCATTTCGCACTGACCGACGCGGTTTATTTTTTTTTGAAAAACGGTCACAGTGAGATGTTATTGGTCCAGTAGGCCGACCAATTTTTCTGTTGATATTTTAACTACCAATACAGTACTAATACTATAGTAAGTGGAAATTGCGAATATTCTACCACCTTAGTCCGCCTTTCTTGTCATATTAAAGACTTTGATTTAGGTAGAACGAAACGTCGTTGTTCATTAAACAAAGTCTAAAAGACTAAAGGCAAATCAACGATGCTCTATACTTACTCCTATTTTATCGTTGCTCCAGTTCTTTGTTTTGAATTTGAACTGATTAGTGCAAGAACAAAGTAAATCTAGTTTTTCGCCTTTTCTTTAAATGAGCATCGGTGAAGGTGATGTAAATACTTGCACGTTTCTCCCTACCGTCTTCCAAAGAGTTTTGTTGTAATTTGCATGTTAATAACGTCTCAGCAATCTTTTAATAAAAAAAATAAAGCCAAAACAAAGATTTCTGAGATCATAGTCTATATCTAGCTAACTACTAAAGCTCAACATTCTGGCTTTAGGATTACTACAGAGAAAGAGAACTGCAATCGTATGTTCTGAAGAAGGTACGAGAAATGGCAATTCTGGCACAATTCAGCCATTTCAAATATCCAACGTTCTAAAATAAAGTCATCCTCAGTGAAACTAAAATTTATGTCTTAGCTTATTTTTTTAGTTATTAGCAATAACTTAATAGATTCTCAAAGACTTGAACGATTCCCTAACGTCAAGCAATATTATTAGCTTCCAGATCTACTGACGGATTACTTTTGCGATACTTAATCATTAAGTCAATGTTGTTATTGTTAGTGTAACGTTGTCTGACTTTAGTTCTTCAAGGAATGGTAAATTGTTCTGCATTAGCAAAACCAAAGACATAATTTCACGGGCCACGAGGATGACTTTATGCTAGATTGTTTGGATATGGTTTGTAAAACACTTTGTATTAAAAGCAGAAAATGACAAATAATTATGTAAATTACAACGCAAACCGTAAGATCTAGGGAATTATTGCCATGGATATAATTGTGAAAATGGCGGACATATACCGTTTCCAAGATATTTTTATTATTTCATTTTTATGCCCTACCAGAATTTTGCGCTAACAAAACGACTTTTCTATTTTTAAATGCACAGAAGTCAAAAGAGAAATTTTATTGGAGATTTGGAAACTCGTTTGTTCTTATCTATTTCCCTATATCTTCTCACTTTTATTAGCTAGCTAACCTAATTATTACTTACTTTTAATACAGGTATAGATATCACTGGTACTAATCTAATAGATTGGATTTGCTCACCTTTAGCCATGGCTAACCATATCTTGTTCCATTTATAAATCCGCACAAATGAGTATATAAATGTGAAGTTTTAATTTATCTAAGGAAGAAGACCATTAATGCAACTAATTTCTTTTGCGAAAGAAAAAGATTCTGGGCTTCTATCTCAGTAATTATTCAGCGCAACGTAATATATCTTCTTTGCAAAGTTGGTCTTTAATATTTGTATGATTTTCGGGTAAACAAAATTTGCAAATTGATCATTTTGATTGCAAGCAGCAGTTAGGTAACGCACATTTCATCTTCTCCTTCTTTCACCTACTTGAACTTTAAAGTGAATTTTGTAATAGCCTTTCAAAGCGTAGTATTTCATCCGTGGATTGCAGCTTCTACGTTCTAGAAGAAAAAGCGCAATAAGGGTATTTCTGGCTTTTAGCGCAAGCATCTAAATATTGATGAAGAACGTTTATTTTTAATCGCTATCCATTGCATAAAGTAGTGATATAAACTGGAAATATAATAAAAAATACTTCCTTATGGTTTTTAACTTTATTTTGATTTTTCTCTTTTATTTTATTTAGCCGCCCAAACCAGTATTGAAAATAAAATTAAAAATCATAACAAAGTACTTTTCATTACCCTCCCAATCAGCTTACTTTAAGTATTTGTATTTACAGGGAATAGATAAAGTCTTTTGTAATAATTCTATGGCAGAGGTTTGTGATTGTGTAGTGTAGCCATAATTTCTATGCTCTCGCTGCGCTGATTAGAACAGGAACTTGCAAGTACTATTATGTGAAATCCAACAAGTAGGTTAGTCAATCTCCGTACATTTGAAAGATTGACTTTTCCAACATTTATCAATGTGTTTTGAACCTTCTGCTACGTCTACTCTTTAAAGCAATCTATATTAGTTTATCTTTTTACATATCTACCTATAATAATAATAATTTCTATTTATACGGTTACCGTATGGAAATGGATGTGCATGTCGTAACAATTAGAAATAAAATATAAAAAGTAGTAATGACATGTTCCAAAAAATGAGGTTCATTTTCAACGCGTGTGTCCCCCCCTGTTGCTCTTTTTTGTTCCTGCGAAAGGCTTTTCAGAACCAATTTCGCACAGATTTTCCTCAACCTCAAGAACTTATGAACGGTGGTGTGAGTCAAATTCAACTGTTCCCAAATCATTCTGATTGTCAAGCAACGATCAGAACGTACAAGATCCCGAATTTTGGCAATATTTTCGTCAGTTCTTGTAGTTGCAGGCCTTCCGCCGAGAGGTTCATTTTTAATCTGTTCTCTTCTTTCTGAAAATGCCTTAAACCGTCTGAAAACCTGGGCCCTTGACAAAGTATTGGTTCCACAGGCCTACTGAATCTTTGCAAGAGCTTGTGTAGCACTGTGACAAAGTCTGAAACAAAACCTGATAGCACAACGTTGCTCGAAATTGATATCACTCATTTTCAAAACGCAATAGAAAAAAAAACAGTATATACATATATCTAAGTAGTCGCGTAAGTATAGCAAGCCAAAAAACGCTTCATTTAAACGTTCCAGCTTAAATTCTGATCTAAAGTTATTCCAAGATATTGCACAAAATTAGAAAGTGATATTTTTGAGAAACCTTCGTCAAGATTGAAGTTGCAGTGGTAGTTCTATGCAATCAGTTTTCTACTGATTATTGATTCGTCTGTTATTAAATCAGCAAGTGTTGAATTGATCCAATGTGATGACTATTTTGAAGTGGAATGGATTAGTATTTACATTTCAGAGTATCATGAAGACATCATCGGCATACATAACAGGTTTCCGATTTGTGATATAGTTAAGCAAATCGTTCACGAATAAGAGAAATAATAGCGGCCCAAGAAGAAGAAAGAAAAAAAACTAGCCAGTTACTAATCATACCTCGCAATTCCATGTCATTAAACTTATCCCCCTTAAAGGTGAGACATAGCTACAATTCATTCTTCATTATCCTCCTGAATGAGTTTGGTAATTGTCGTTTCAGTTGAATACTTAAGTCTAAAACCATATTGAAAATTATTTAAAATTTCAAATTTGTTTAGGAAACTTAAGATTCTACCACAAAAGAGTTTTTCTATAATCTTCGAAAAGGCACTTTTTATATCGGCACTTATTCCTAATTTAAATTTGCTGAGTTCCGTTCTCAGTAGTTTTGAGATAAACTGATCTTTTAGATACACTGCGATTATCTCATTCTCTTTACCGCATCTACATCCATTAGATATTTAACTTGCGTCTTGGTTGTCAAGAAGTGTATGCAGGTTGGACCGAAACTATATCCAATGATACCAAGTATGGAGATTACTAGAATCTTGTTCGAAGCATCTTCTATTTTTATATTTAGTAATCTACTCTAGACATGATAACATATATTTGCTATGCAGGCCTTGTTTAGAAATCTGGAAATGTATACAGTATGACTTAAGTGAATACGGGGCCATATTATTCAATACGTTGACTAGGTTAGGACTAGGTGCTGGGCCGAGTTTAATCGTCAAATTATTTCACATACACATCTTAGCATAGGCGCCAAATTGTCATCATCCTTCAGAGCCCGATTGTCTTAATCTGGTCTTTAATGAATTTTTGGATAAGATTTAATGCAAAATTTGTGAGAAAAACCACAATGTTTATTACAGATTTTGAAAAGTTATCTTCCATTTACTACAAACGAGAAATATAGTGTGATGCATAGATTTTGTGGTTTGCATTGTAAACATGAGAATTCTTAAATTTTATAAAGTGGATAGCAAATTTTACTTTTACATAAATTAAAACTTTAAGTTATAAAACATTGTTGTATCTTTTATCCTGCATACGGAGTTCCTGGCTTTCGGTTACACCTCCTTCATCTGGAAGGATGTTGACGTTGATGAAGTTTTGTTGGGCTATGGGACAGCCCGCTGTCTATTCTGGTTGCAGCATGTTCTTTAGTCTTTTATGTCGAGGGTGGTCATTGGGTTTTGCAGATCAGTATGACATCGAAGTTGTGTAGCTGCATTCGTTTGGCCACCAAGCCGTTGGCGTTCCAGAAGGCGACTTGAAGAATATTTAGTTGTCTTCTTTGCCTATCTATAACATTCAAGCAGACCTAGGTAATCAAAAACAGTTTAACAAACGCGTTTAAGATGTCTCTGGATAGAGCCTTCAGAGCAAGGGCAAGGATTTTCTTTAAGAACTATGGATAAGGTGTGTTAGGGGTTGTCTTGAGCCGGCTATTTTATCTTGAAAGTCTCGACATTGTGAACTTTGTGGTGTTGTGGCGGGTGCTGGGATAGACCCATTTGATGGAGCTGGTTGCAATCGGGTGGAGGTTGTATGAGCTTTACTTATTTCTTCGGGTATTTAGCTTGGTGGGTGCGCTCGATCGCAGTTTGCAGTTTGCGCACTTGGCAGGTTGTTCGCGAGACTTATTACATGTGAAGGTCAATGTTCTCACATTGCACGAGCGAAAGGTCTTAAACCCTTGGCAACGGTGACACTGACTGATGAGATCTAGTTTTTTCCTTGGTGCCTCTGTA
>VTPC01085319.1:0-11925 GCA_011009095.1 Ignelater luminosus | reverse complement strand
ACAAGAGAGATCAAATATTTAAAATTGGCAAAGCTGGAGATTCGAAGCTTCAAAGAATTGACCTGACTTGAACATTCTGCATAAATTATTATTGTTCTAATTAACAGTCGAATTTGACGTTGCATAGATTCATATAAAGATTAGATTGTAAGGCAAGATTGGTAAATTCTTTTTTGATTTCGCCGTTTAGATTAGATATCAGAGATTTAGAGACTAGAAGGTACTTTAACACTCATGCTTAGACTATTTATGCAAAGCATATTCTGACACTGTTCTTCCTTGCACTTAAAAATGCTTTTTAAGCCAGGATGGAAATATATCTAAAAGAAAACGGTAAGTCATGACATAGCAATTAAAAAATGAAAATGTGAATGAACAAGCACAGATAACAGTCTGGAATATTCAGTAGCGCTTTTTTCCAATATAATAATTTAAAAAGAGAATCCCAAGGTTTACATATACTGCCATCTGTTTTTAGGACACTCTTTTGAAATTTAGCTCTTACCAACACGAATTTACAAGAAGCCAAAAGAAAGCTTTAAGGGGGTGAGATTCGCCAGGTCATTAACATGGGTTCTTATGAAAGAAAAATATCCCAGTTTCTTAAAAACCGTTTATTGCAGCTCAACCAAACTTTGAACACTTTTGCAGAACTTTTATCACTAATTTTCATTTTGATATCATGTTTTACCATATTCTTGGTTTAAAATTTTAAAAACTAGCCAGAATCTTGCAATTATCTGAGCTCAATTAACATCTTTTGTGGTTATAAAATAACAGGGCCTTTTGTACACAAAAAGTAAACTTTCGAGTAGAGGCGAAAAACAAAAAAGTTTAGTTTTTATAATAATTTTCCAGTTAGTTTTATTTATGAAGTTTTTTTAACAGTAAACAGTGCCCCATGCAGAAGGCAGTGCTGAACCTTTTTACCTTCCAGGTTCTTATATTGTTTCCTGTTTTTGTTGTGGCTCGTTGTACTTGGGAGCTTGTTTTGTTGTTGTGTAGAAGTTTCATTTTTAATTATTTATTATTTTACATTGCCAAGAATGACCAAACCGAAAGGGGTTTTCAAAAAACGAAAAAAGAGAGTGTTCAGTGGCAAAAGGTATGATCTTAAAGCAATACTTTATTTGACAACACCTACGAGATCTCAAATACGGGAAGAAGTAGCCTTTGGTTCTGCTGTTTCAGACTCAAAAGTTGGTAACAATTTAAAGGATTATGAAGATGTCTATGATATAGTAAATGTGAAAGAATTAGTAGTAAACTCATTCGCAAAATAAAAGAGCTGTAGTGAGGGCATCACACTTGGAATTTGCTATAGAAAAAGAGCCCACTGCTGCAGGAACGTTTTGCAGAGTAATGAACCTACCATCGCCAACGCTCAAAGTTCAACTGATCAAAAAGGTAAGCCACTGACTCTTTCAGTCTGCATACGTAAGCTACTTTTATTGCGCTGCATCATTGAACTGTTTGCAGGTGCTCCTGTCTACTACAGAACAGATTGCAAAAAAGGCATGTCTCTTGGGTGGAAAAAGAGATATGTCAATATCTATCGATAGCACCTGGTAAAAGAGGGGGCATACTTCTATTAATGGGATTGTGGTAGCTGCGAGTTTAGATTCAGGAAAGATAGTTGACATAGAAGTGATGTCAAAGTATTGCAGGAGCTCCAATAAAAACTCACATCAATGGCTACTTGGCGAATTACTTAAATACTAGTAGAGGGATAAAAGTCATTGGGGCAGAAAGAATCATTTTTCGCTCACTGCCTCTTTATAACGTGAGGTATACTCAGTATCTAGGTGATGGAGATTCTAAAGGATTTTTAGATGTCGTTGAAAAAAGCAATCAAGATTCCTTCTTCAGTAGGTTCTTCTCTTTTGTAAATGAAATTCTACTTTTTGGCTATATGTAGTTTGAGATAGCTCTTTTATTTGAATCGATATAGCATTTTTGCATCCAAAGGGCCAAAAGAATTGTTTTAAAATGGGTAAGAAGAACTTTTAAGTTAATTATCAGGATTATATGATCCTACTGGTAGAAAATTACCAAACCTGATTAGAAAACGTGTAGAAGTTGATTTATTCAAAAGAGTCCAGAGGATCTACCAAGAGAGATTTATAAGAAACAAAAGCATGTGGGTTTGGACAAGATCCGACATAGACAAGACAAGAGTTTTCTTTTTTAAGATCATGTGGTATATCAGTGTATGTTTCCAGAGCAATGTACATATGCAGAAATTTTAAATAAATCAGTTTCAGTTTTCAAGAACAGATACTTGGCGGGCTCCTATCAAAGTACGTGGAATAAATGTACGTATTCTGTTACATTCTTATCAAATAGAATGCCGATAATCTGATTGCAATTAAAGGTTTATTGGTGAATTCGAATGTTTTTGTTGTTACTTTTTCCAAAGTCACTATTTTAAAAACAGTTAACAAAGTAATTAAGGACTTGATTGAGTAGACATTCCATTAATAGAAGCACAATAAATATTGAACAAATGTCTTTGTATTGTCATAGATACATTCTAGATATGACATTGTTAGAATATAATTATTGTGGTTGATGATTCACAACTGTATTTGTATATACTAACATATTGTTATAGAAAGCCACAGCTATTAGTTAAAGTTACATTGTAGGCGTAATTACTTTGTGACTATTACCGTAAGATAATATTATTGCAATTTAACATATAGTTAGTAATAGAGCTCCTTGATGAAATACTCATTCATTTGTTCTACTCAACAATAACTACATATTGTATGAACAAATACTTCCTGCAGAAAAGGAGCAATTTAAATAGTAATTTACTTCTCATCAAGTATGTATTACTTCAATAAGGACATCAAACAAAATAAAAACCTAATAAACTTGAAACTTCATCGTAGGAATTCACCGTTATAACTATTTAGGTGGAACAAAATACCTCTTACCTTTATGTAACACGGAGAGGAGAATGTGCTTCAAAGAGTTTAATTTTGAAATTCAAAAGGCGCTGCTGCTCTATTAGATTTTATGTTAGAAAAACGACTCTTTGCTACTAGTTTAGTTAAATAGTTCTCGTGTGACGCTATATACAAACAAGATAGAGAGAATATATTGTATAGAAGTTTGAGAGAAGTTATACGAGTTATGTGGCGAACTGTTAAGCCTGTAAACTTAACACTGCAATTCTGAAATTAACTTGGAATGGAAATTTTGAGTACATACGTGTACATGGAAGAAAAGTTTTTATTGTTAAGTCTAAAATAAAAGAGTAACAACAAGGTTGTTGATCTATGTGACTTTATCTTCTGATAATCATTGAATGTAGTCTAAAAAAATTTTTCAAAACTTTAAGTTTACTTACTTTTACTAGGTTTATAGATCACTCAGGTGAGCAGATTTTTAAATTTTACTGACACAAGTTAAGGTGCTTAGTTAATAATTAAATCAGTTTTGCATAGGCAAAGAAAAAGAAAATATATTCAGTTAAACTGATCAAGGTACAAGTAAATATTCTAAAAATAAAATTTAAATTTAAGTATCTCAGTCACTCCCTTTGATAAATATTTTGCAAGAATCCCAAGAAAATTTTTTTACTTGGACGCTGTAATCTTGATGTCATGTTTACTAACTCCTTTTTACGCAGTTCCCTTCTTATTTAATTAAGCTCGTGACAGGCTAGATTTACCAATTCCATTTATTCGGAATCACAAACCCTTAAGATAAAGCAATAGAATTGGAAATGATCTGATTGCCGATGCGAATAATAAAGAACTCGCTGAATTTTCAACGCTGTGGCCCATGACTAATCTTCATAATATGTACCTAGATAAGTTTTTTTAAAGAAAACTTATTTAGATAGAATTGAAATTTTTTGATAGCACATGAAAAAACATTTTTGCTAGAATTGCCTTTTCAGTCAGGTATGCATTGAAGGTGAAATTTTCGTTCGGTTAAACTGTGATCCTTTAATTTAATTATGTAAGGATTTGAATTAATTAATTAATCCTTGGCCTTCACATAAAGATTATATTAGATTACATCGTGGAATTGGAATATGCATGTTCCCAAATATGCCGTTTTGGATCACCTTTAATTAATTTCATTATCATTTCGGGTGTAAATAAATTTACCGATTAAGAAGATATAATAAAAAGTGTAAGGAAAAAATGAAATTTACTTTACGTAGTTTTATAGTAATAAAAGTGAACACGTGGTACACTTGAGTAGTAGCAAAATGGCTCAAATCAATCAATAAAATTTGTCATCTTTATGATAACATTCCTTTAGCATTTTGGACCGTTGGGAAAATTCCCCTATGGTTGGGGTTGTACTTTGGTTTTGATTCCTTAGAACACTATCTTTGTCTAAAAGATTTATTATCATAAAAACAAAATGATGTAAAGTAAAATTAAGCTGCATGTATCATTCTTCTGTTGAACATCCTGTACAGTCTAAAATAATTTTGGAGACTGGAGACATCACTATAGTACATAACTCTTTGTAGCAACACCTTCTGATTGATGTATAAGCTAGGAGAAATGCTTTCCAACCACAGTCACCATTAATCGTGTTTTTTTTCTGGAATTTTCTGAATTTCAGTAGAATGTCCTTGTTGGTAGATAACAGAAGGCTCTTCCAAGACTTCGACCATCCTCTTCTGGACGTTAGAAACCGGTCATAAATCGAAATGAAATTATGGTAGCTAGCAGTGGTATATCGAATGCTTTTCAACGATTCAGGTACTGTTTTTTCAAGGTTTCGCTTGTATCTCGAGAACGACTTTGATTATTACAAATAGTGTACTTCGAAATATTAAACGAAGCAAGCTGCACCGATCTTCTTTGGATGGAAGTTTAATGATTTGAGTACAGTTCTCTTCAAAAATCTCACCAAGCTCTTTTGGATCTCATAAATGGGTTACAGTATTGCAATAAAACTTTGGTAGCTGGCAGTGGTGGATTGAAGGTTATCCAACAATCTAGGTCTGTTGGTTTTTCTTTCCTTTTCTGTCTTTTCTTTAATACGAATTTAACACCATGCAAGCTATTGGTCGTACTATAAATACTGTGGTCAATATTATTTATACGTTTGGGCGCCACTGATCGTTGTTTTTTGTGCATTTGAAACTCTGTACTCGCTCCTTACGTGTTCCTACTCAAAAAGGCTTTTTATACAAGTCTACATCTATCGATCATCTAGAAAAAAGATTCCATCACTGCACTGCACTGCACTTCTAGAAATGCTCAATTCCCAAATATGAAATTATACAAAACAAATCAATTTTCTCTGGTGGTCGTTTGTTAAGAGATTTAGATTAAACAAGACGGTGCTGGCCAAAACTATACTAGGTTGCCCAAAACGCACAATTTGCTGCAGAAAATATTTTTGATAACTTTCGATTTTATGAACATTCTCCAATAGCTTGCAAAAAAGTTTCTACTGTTGGAGCTCCATATAAATAGAGATAAACACAATTCTAAAGATTCTATTTTTTGTTTCTGTTAAAACCAGCTTGGTCAATAGCTAAGTCAAGTGTTGTAATGGCGTACGTCGTTGGTGCTCACCCACCAAATCTATTGCTACTGATCATGTTTCTTTGTTGAAGTTTGCTACCTTCCTTACTGCGAGATCTCGTACTATTTCCATAGTATGGAAAAGGAGATGCTTGTTTAATAAGTTCTGCCAGTATTCTGATTCCTTCTTTGCTCAGTTTCAGCATTCTATTTTACTACTAAAAAATTTTCTAGAAAGACTAAAGAGTTTGCTCCAATCTCCTACCTTGTCATTTCATACGAGATTTGACGGGCTGGTTCGATTCTATCGTATGACTTTATTCTTTCCACTTTTTGTAAAGTTAAACTTAACTTGAATCAAATTCTTCAAAGCTAACTATCACATAACCTTTATTTTTGTTTTGAGACAAAATTTTAGTTAATTAGGTCAGAAATCAACTTTTTACCGTAGCAAAATCAGAATCTTAATAAACGAGCTTCCAGTATACGTATACTTACATAAAAAGAGTCAAATAAAAGAATTAGAAAATTGAAGATGTTTATAATTGCTAAAGATTTCTTCTTGCTCTCCAGATAGTACCAGCAATAACATAATAAACTTCACAACTTGTTAATTTCATTAAAATGCAAATTGTGTTATGTTTGCTCAATAAATAAGTGATTTGGCTCGAATCCAGAATGTGCGGTACTTCAATCAAGTCGTATTTGGCGTGACTTCGTCATTACTTATCAGTGGTGTAGGTCAGTTTTTCTTAACTTCTTGTAACGTACCAATCACTTCAGAAATTCGCTGAGATGCTTGTTTAAACTACATTTCGAGCAGCTCCCAGCATTTGAAATAAAATACACAGCGTCCACAATGTTTATGGGTCATGTATGGCTGTGGTAGAATGACAGTAGAATCTTATTGACGCTTAATGTACTTTAAGGTTATGATTTTATGACAATTTAACCTAACTCTGTTGTTTTTTTTTGTAATTCTGCAAATATAAGGAAAACTTGATTTCTTTTTAACAAAACAAAACTAATCGATACTAAACGTTTATGCAAAATTTTTGATCGTGCAACGTCGCCAAATACAGCCACAGGTAGGGCAATTTTTTTAAAAAAAGAAAACACTGTCAACCTAACAAAATGAAGCATCGCCTATTACGACCCATAAACATCGTGAACGGTGTATACATGTAGTAGACCTTTTACTTAACTTTTATTTCGCATGTGTTGCAAGTGATTTCTAGTTACTAACTTAACTTAAAAATGATTAATGGGGTGCAACACTACCCCCTTTCGGCAAGGCAAGAATTTGGGTTACAAAATACAGTTTTTACAAAATAGACCAGCAGCAAGAATTATTAAGGTAAATTCATACTTGAATTAACACGACTTTGATAAATCCGCCAATGCAATCATAATTTGGAAAAAACGGAAACTTTTATTACTTTCTTGCTTTGCTGTTTTAGTAAACAAATTTCTTCCAATTCGATCTGCTCCTACCAATTAACTTTTCCTCCATTTTCCAGTTATACAATGCATAAATGACTAGAATGAACATCCTTCGAACGGTTTTGATCTTAGTCCAGCGTTGTTTTTAAAGAATCTTAAATAGAAACACAACAAAACGATTTGGATTGCTTCAAAGTTAGTTACAGAGTGATCAGAAAGTAACCCAAATTGACAGATGCGTTTCTTCTATTCTTTAGTCGAAATAGCTATTTCTCAACCAGTCCTAACAAGAGTCTGATCTCCAATTTCTGAAATCCAATGTCAAATATTGTTTTAACTTAATTCCTTTTCAAACACTTATACATATATAGGTACCAATTCAGCTGATCTAGAAAATAAGAAGCTTTCTAAAAATCAGTATTTCTTTGAATTTGGATTTTTTTTAACTGAATTGAGAATTTAATGGTGAAAGCTTAAAACAGTCTCAGTTATCAAAGGGACAGACTCAAGAAGTAACTTTGTCAGGCTTTCAATATGTAACACTAAACCAAAGATTCGAGATATATTTAATAGACGGCACTTATTGATTCTCTTTGATCTTAATCAAAAGACAATATAAAGATAATTAATTTTCAAAAAAAAGCACTGCGGATAAATGTGCTCTTGAAATCATAAATAAAGATAAATATTAAACAATTAGATAACTTCAGCTAGGGCAAACATTAGAAGTTTTCAATTTAATTCGATCTTAATTATACATGCAAAATGGATTCCCAGTTCTTAAGAATTCAGACTTAAATTGATTGCGATGCATTTGCAAACCACTAATAAACTAATAGTGTCAAGAATTATATACTTAATTTTGTTGGATGCGATTGATGTGGGCTAACATTTGCAAAGATCTATCAAATGGGCCGATACGTGTAATGTGACAACTTACAGTTTTACCTTATCGATTCTAAGTACCGAATGATATTAATGTCTGTCAATAACATTATTTATTTATCACTGAACTCTTGGTGCCTCAACATGACAATATGGTATGAATGAAAGCGTCAAAGGTATAAAAATGACCTTTTAGGCCATTGTATCGTCATTGTCTAGATCTCCAAAACTGAGACCCAACAGATACTTTGCACAAAAGACGGTCCAAACTTGCACAAATCAATAGATATGCGAGAAGGTTATAGAGTAGACATTTCCCTACAGTTTAGTGCAACTCCCATCTAAATGGTTTTTGCTCTCCCTTTCTCTCCTAAAATTAAAGTGCTTTGGTCTATATCTCAGTAGCCAAAAATGGTACTGACACGAGACTTTTTTTGTTATGCAGTTTATGGTATACCTTTTATAGAAGTGGATACCAAAGCTAGAGAAAGATGAGTTGCTTTGCAAATATAAAAACGACAATTGGGAAAGAACGGAAAAAAGTTTATATATATACGTCTTGGGCCTGAAACTGTTCTGGCTTAAATCGACTAATTGGCAGTACTTTGGTAAAAATCTGAAGTTTATTTGATTGACTCGATAGATAGGTTCATAAATCCGACTCTCAATGTTATCTTTTATTGCTCAAAGTTTTCTACTTTTACAAAACATCCCAAGTAGAGCTTTGCACTTTTATTATATTTTCCACTACATTTATTAAAATAACAAATAGAAAAGTTTTAGGTGAAGATACTTATAAATACGTTTAAGTCCGTAAACTGCACGACCCTCGTCATTGTCCTATCTTTACTTTTAGGTCTATAAAATGAATACTAAAACTCTTGCAAACGGCTATCGTATACACGCATACCATATAGTTGCAATTTAAGAGAAGAACGTTGTCGACAGGGATGTGGCTAGGTAAACACAACTTTAAGTTTTAAGACTACAACTTCCTGAAACTGCTGACCTAGAAATTTGTCTGTGATATTCTTGCAGAATATTGGAAGAATGAGTTGCTTTATAGATTGTTCTGTAATGACATGGATTATGTGGTAATTAATTAGAGAAGTTTGTTAAGAAGTTTTGTTAAATTGAATATTTAATTTTTACGAGCAAGGTTTTCGATCTTGTACAAAAATTTTGGTCTGATCAGCTGAGTTAGTAGATTATAAACCAATTGATTACGAAACCTGACAACATTAAATGAACAATACAAAAATACTGTTCCAGAATTTGCCATAACAATTAAGGAAAACCATAGAAGACAATTTTATTTTTATAATTTTTATGTTTTGCTATTTTAGTTTCGACAAATATAAATCGGAAATAAAACTTTAGGACAATCCCTGCCTACTTTATAGCAGGTAACCAAACGTTACTCTTATTAAAACAAGTTAATTCCGGTTCTTGAACGCAAGAACCATAAAACCCAAAAAGAAATGAGTCACTATAAATACTGCCTGAAAATAAAAACTGACAAAAGATGGAGGATAAATTGAATATAAAAAGAAATATTTTCAAGATTATTTCTGTTATACAAAATAAATGAAGAAAAAGAGAGGAAGCAACATTTGTAGAAATAATCAAAAGCTCTTGTTGGTACCATTAAAACACAAGTAATAATAATTGAGACTTGTCGTAAAACTTGATGTTTCTGTAATATTAAAAGTTACTTCAAACTGAAACAGTTGACAAATTCCGTCTTTAAATCTTAAATGATAAATTTTTCGATTGTAACAATTAAATGATCTTGGCGCTTTTAGATTTTGCTTTATATTAATTTCTTAATAAATAACAAAAGAAAAAATTTAAAATTTAAAACAAAAATTATTTTTTTTTTAGATTTTAGGTTAACATAAAAATATTTTTTTGTTTAATATTCAGGCGATTTTGCTTTTATATTTTAATATTATCATTAACAACAATATTAAAAAAGCAGTTATCTAGCAAATATCCCTAATCTTATTTGTAAATTTTCAGAGAGCTAAACAGACCATATTATAGCGCCGGTTGCATAGCATTTAACAGCATTAAAAAAGATTACACTAATTAAAACATAAATTAAAAAGTAAAACACAGAGGGTGCTGCTGTGAATTCTTTTGACTATTTTTGCGGCAATTTCTGTTTGTTAAATTCTAATCACTTTGTCACATTTACATTTTTGCTATAAGATAAGTTTATTCCAACATCGTAAATTACTTCTTTTATAAATATATTGTAGAGCCAACCTCACATATAAATCTGTAAATTCGCAAGTTGTAATAAATAAAATAAATTATTAAACAAGTCGGTAACCCAAGTTGACATAAAATATTTAAAAGCATATCACCTTTAATAACACGAAAACCCAAACCGCACAGGTAATAAGTTTTGTTACCGTATATTCATATTATACACCCTCTGCGTTCCGACGACCCTCTGTCACCTGCAGATTCCTAATGTTTTATGCATGACAATACACCATCTAACACTAAATTTAATTTGAATTATAATAAGAATTTGGAAATGCAAAAATGGGTAAGTGTGCAGACTTACCTCTAAAATCGATCTTGACGATTTTCTCCCCTTTAGTTTTCGGTATGTGGAATTGTTTAAGTTTAACCGAAAGCGACATTATTGCCACGCGAGTTACTCGCAGGAGTGATCCTGCAGGACTTGTTGATCGAGCGCGTTGCTATCCTGCCACTGGTTGCAGGAGCTTGACTGGCGCAACAAAGCGTAGCGCAGAATCAACCCTCCAAAACACACGCGCGATAAACAAATAGCGTAAAAGGAAAGACGTGTAGAAAACATTTTGGAATTCGGAGGCCGAAACACACTCAGGTAATGTAATTACTCTTCGTATTATATGTTACAAAGCAAAAAGGTATGTTTTAAACTTCCCTCCGGCGTATTGGAGAAATTGATGCGTAAGTATATATTTTTTGCAAAAAAGAATCTTAAGAAAACAATTGCTTAGAAATGCAAATTGGGCAGTTTTAAATATCAAAAATTTTGAGTATCAGGAAATATTCGCATTAAAGCGAATAAAAAAGAAAATAGAATTGCCTGTTGTATTTGTAGATGTATCTGATACGTCTTGAGGAAAAGATAATTCCCTCAATAAAAACGACACCTTTTGTTTCTTTTGTTCGACACGTAAATAGACAGAATAAAATATGACACCTTCATGCGTAAATATGTTGTCGTCTAAAGTAGAGGGCAAACACATGTTTTATTAAGTGTAACCTTGAACTACATGCTTTAAATCTCTTCTACTGGCGTTACAACCACCTTACTTCGGCTATAGAGTAGGTACCGCTTTTTGCATAAACAATGTCGTAGTATACATTCTCTTACTGAAAGGATTAATGAATATACGAAGTCTAATTTTACATTAACATTTCAAAGTCGCCTTTTACCCGCCCAGAAAATTTATTTCCCACGGTTAATCCAAAATCACATTATGTGTATTTCATAAAAAGATTGTACTAACTAAATATTCGTTAAAATCAAAAATTTCTGAGTTTTTTTCCAACCTTTTTCTCATCGAAGCAAAATATGATAAGAAAAAAAAGTTGTGGGTAATGTACTAATGTACTAACTAAAGCTCCTTTAAGAAATTGGCCGTAATGTTTAGATATATACAAATCTGCAAGATAACAAGTCAACTAAATAGGACCTTAACGACGTTGTTTTGAATTGGGTTCTTGAATTCTTAAATATGGAGATGAAAGCAAAATATCTTGAGTTTGATGATTACTTTATGGCTTTATAAGGAAAAAAAATGATCCACAGATACAAATCCTCTAATATTAATTTGGGGAAATTTTTTGATAAAGTGCACAGTGCTCAGTAAGACAGTATCGAATGAAAGAAGAACAACATCTTGGCTTATTAGACAGAAATAAAAAACTTGTCCGAGATCTGGATTAAAGTGGGAGAATTTTATTTTACCTAAATCAGTGACTGCCAGTCATTAAAATCATGAAGATAAGGTCTTTGAAATTTCATAACAGAAGTTGACTGGTTGCATATAAATCCGTATGAGTGCATGGAAGACTG